>JBAGKO010000003.1:9498497-9517501 GCA_037177275.1 Acacia concinna | reverse complement strand
AAAAGAGATGGAGATGCTTTTCAACCATTTCACATAGAAGGAACAAGTGTTGGAAAGATTAGTAGAGCATTAATGACTAATAAATCTTCCTCTTTGCCGACATCAATGACTCTTTTAGTGGCTGGAAACAACAAGAAAGAAGAGAAAGAATGACCTAATAATAATAATAATAATTAAATAAATAAAAAAGGGATATATAGTGTCCCTATTTTCAAATTAGGGATGCCGTAAGTGGCTTTTTGCGTCCATTTTTTTATGGATGCGGTTTCTCTTCTTTCTACGTCCCTCACATATGTGTTCCCTAAAAAGGGACATTAAAAGGGCCTAAAAATGGACATTAAAACTATTTTTTGTAGTAGTGAGGACACAAAAATATGTGTTGTTGACATTGATTATTCTGAGTTCGAGTAATCCTAAAGGAAAAATATGTGTATTTGCAACCATTAATAGATGAATTAAAATTATTATGGGATAATGAGGTGCCAACATATGATGCTTCATTGAAACAAAATTTTTGTATGCTAGCTGCACTATGATAGACAATAAATAACTTTCCTGCGTATGATATGTTATCTAGTTGGATGCCAATGGGGAGATTAGCATATCCTATATGTATGGAGAACTCAAAATAATTTCAAATGAAGCATGGGCGAAAAACATCGTTCTTTGACTACCATAATTAATTCCTTCCTAGTGATCACTAATTTAGGAGAAATAAAACCTTATTTACAAGAATATAGTTAAGAGATCAATGCCTCCACCTCGGTTAAGCAAAGAAGAAGGCTAGAAAAGAATTAACAATTTGTCAAAGGTCAATGAGTATGTGAAAACTATTACAATTGAAGGTTATAAGGATACCTATCATTAGCCAAAACAAAGGATATCTTAGGATTGCTTTATTGGAAAAGTAACCTCATCCGACATAATCTTAATGTCATGCACATTGAGAAAAATGTATTTGACAATTTGTTCCATATTGTCATGGACACAAAAGAGAAGACAAATGATAATACACAAACTCAAATGGACTTAAAAGAATATTGCCGGTGAAAGGATAATGAACTTGTTGAAATGAGAGGAAAAATGTTGAAACCTATCACAAAGTACACATTGAATTTAGAACAAAGATGACTGATTTGTCAGTGGGTAAAGGATTTAAAACTCCCTAGTGGTTATTTACGTTAATCTAGCTCGGTGTGTGGACATGAAGGAAGGCAAGTTGTATGGCATGAAGACTCATAATTGTCATGTACTTATGGAATGCTTGATTTCCACTGCTTTTGCTAGTTTGCCTAAATTTGTTTTAAATCCTACAGTGGAACTTAGCCAATTCTTCACACAACTTTGTTCAACTACATTGATGATATATCAACTAGAGTTGTTAGAGAAAAATATTGTTGTGACATTGTGCAAGTTGGAGAAAGTATTTCCCCCAAGCTTTTTGACTTAATGGAGCATTTGCCAATCCATCTTACATATGAAGCTAAGGTTGGAGGACCTGTTTAATATCGATGGATGTATCCATTTGAAAGGTAATGGAAACTAATTTTTGTCTTGGGCTAACAATAAACATGATAAAAATGATAGTTAGTACGAGTTTACTCATGTAAATATGTAGGTTTCTCTATAGCTTAAAAAGAAAGGCAAGGAATAAAGCTTGGGTTGAAGCATCTATATGTGAAGCTTATATAATTAAGGAGACCACAATGTTTTACTCACATTGCTTTGAGATAGGGCTTCCACCAAGAATTGGAAGACCTATAAGAAATGATAATATTGGAAAATCTCAGGTGCCCACAATTTCCATATTCAACTACCAAGGAAGACCTTCTAGGGAATGCACATACCGTTTCTTGTCTTATGAAGAAGAAAAAGCCACCACAAGATATGTGTTAATTAATTGTGATGAGATGCAACCTTTATATAAAATAAGTGATATTAAATCATGATAAGTTAAACTCTATGTCAATTTTATATTGGTTAATCCATTATTTTATGTGCAGTCTTTTTAAACAGAAGTTAAAAGAAGTGAATATTCAAATTACAGGCAATGAGCTGGAATATCAAATCAATGAAAACTTTCCATTATGGTTTAAAGATTGTATAAGTAACAATTGTATTTCATCCTAGTGTGTATATCAAATCTTACTTAATACTTACTGAAGATTTTATGTAGGTTCACAACCTATAAAATGATTTTGTTGATTCATTGTCGCATGATATTACTTGGGGCCCATTGAGAAGAGTGAGAACATGACCTATGTACTTTGTCAATGATTATAAGTATGGTACAAAAAATCAAACCTGTAATGAAGTGGAACCGAGGGGAGGGGTTGAATCAACCTTAGGCCAATTGAATCGATTGAACCAATTTTACAAAAAAAGAAAAAGAATACTACCTATTTATTTATGATATTTTTAACATATATCAATATATTTTCACTTATTTTATTATTATAAATTATACTTATATGTTTATTTAATTTTCATGTCTATATATATTGTTATTTTATCATTGTCAATTAAATTATAATATTTTAATATGGTAGGATGAATCCCTGGTCTGACCTGGTCGAATCCTAAACCCACGCAGTGATCGACGTTGCCTGGTCCTATTTTTTATACCTTGGTTATAAGTTTCATACAGCTTCTTAGTCCCATCAAAAGTCAACGACAAATTGTGGTGTCTGTATTAAGGGAATTGACTATGTTGAAGCATGACATGATTTTTATGGCATTCTATAAGAATTGTGGATGTTCAATATATAGGCCTTCCTATAAAGATATTGGTGTTATTTAAATGTTAGTGGTTTAACCCATCACCTAGCGATACTAGATTTATAAACGTTATGGGACTATTGAATTTCATGAGTCAAGAAGATACAACAAATATGATTCATTTATTTTTCTCAACAAGCAATGCAGTATACTACATACACTATCCTTGCCATCAAAAGGAAAATTGGTTAAATGTTATGAAGATCAAGCCCCACAACATGATTGATACTCCTTCGTGTGATAAAAACTTAGGAGCATTTTAAGAGGATGAACTTGAAGTCATACTACCAATAATTGTTGATAATCATGGTGAGATGAACAACCAAATTGCAAGCTCCTCCTATATCTACTACACCCTCTCCAAATGCCATTCGTTCAACAAGTGTAGTTGACACCATTATCTATTAACATAACATCACCTCATGGATAATCCCCATCTACATTGACACTACTATCTGTTAACAGAACATCACCTCTGTCATCTCCATCTCCTGGTATTGAAAGCTCACGACTTTCTAACTCATAAGGTCCTGGAGGTCTTCAACCATGGGGTTATGATCCTTTAGATGGTCAAACATGGATATATCTAGGAAAGAATATGTAAGCATTTATTTTTCCTTCAAACTTACATATTATTTAACATATAAATTTTGTTGTAAGGAAATAATGATTTCTTCAATCCCTTGCTATGTTCAATCCTTCTGATGGTGTTGTACAATGTATTTTCCATGTAGTTCAATCAAAGTTTGATTGCCATTTCCTACTTAGTCAATGACAACTAATGTGTATAAGTAGATCTAGTTTAATGAATGGGAGGTATATCACTGCTTATTATTTGTTTAGTGTCTTGCATTTTGTTCTACTTTCATTTAATTTTTATTTTTTCTTTTCTAATGCAAAAAAAAATTAAATAGTTGTTTGAACATGATGCTACAATTAGAAAAATTTGGAATTTGAAGGGTTTGGAGAGTTTAGAGGAAAAATGCATACTGTTAGACAAACCTTGTATGCAAAACAAGTTAGTCCTGATTGGATTCCAGTGAATGTGATGACTGAGTTAGAGAATATATGGAATTTTGAACCATTTAAGAACAAGTCTGAGGTAAATAAAGGCAATCGGGTATCTTCCAAAGGAGGCACACAACACAGAGGTGGTAGTATTTCTAATACTGAGCATAGGAGGAAGATGGTATGAAGTTATTTTTTCATGCAATCAATATTACTTACTTTATGCATGATATAACACATCTTTATAATTAACTACAAATCAAGGAGTTGAATAGAAAACCTACACTTTTTCAATTGTTCAAGAGGACGTATTAAAACGAGAAGACAGGAGAATTTGTGGATCATCAAGCAACAACAGCTCATGTAAGTGTATTTTTGTTATATTGGAGTGATGATTTGAATAATAAGAAGGAAGGTGATAAATGGTGAATGAGTGAGTAACAATGGAGTAAAAGTGCTGAGTTACTTCACTTACAAATTCTGTATATAGTTAATTTTTATGTGTATGAGTTATGCATCTAAGTTTTGCTCTCCTTCAAAGTTTTGTTTGATTTGGATATTATGTTAATGAAGGTGATGGAATATGGTTAGTATTTGGATTTTTGTGTGTGTGTGTTAATGTCTGTTTATCTGATTTTGTCCAAAACTTTTAGTTATTGAGTTCATGTCTGCAACTTTAGTTTACAGGATGATTTCATTAGGCTAAAGGTAGCCATAGGTTCTACAAGCTCTATTGATTCTCATGATGTAGATGATAACATTTGGATAAAGGTTTTTGGCAAAAAGAGCAAGAAGGGTCAACTCTATGGGCTTGGATTTGAGGGTACAAATATTTGTGGTGGCTTCTCTCAAAGGTCAACTTCTTCAATCAACAACACCACACAAAATGAAAATTTTGAAGTTGTTGAATTGTGTACGCAAATAACTCAACTTATATAGGAGAATCATGAGATTCAAGAAAACTACCAGAATATGAAGCAACAAAATGAAAAGATCATTAGTGCATTGAAAAAATGGGGATTTTTCATTTGGAAGAAAATAAAAGTTGATGGCTAGTGTTGGCTCTTTTTGTATGTTATTGACTTTTATTAGACTTTGTTTGCTTTTTTACTTGAAAACTACTTTGTTTACTTAATTACTTAAGACCTTGTTAGACTTTGTTTCATGTTATTAGACTGTATGGGCTTGGATCTTACAGTGAAGATGTTTTTAGTTGACTTTTATTTGACATATTTGATTTCTTGAAGATTTATTTCAATAAGTAGATTAAAGTATTAAAAAAATCGGCTCCTAAATCAATTTTCCTTACAAAACTAACACAACGTTCGTCACAAATGTTTCTTAAGCCATAAACCACAAATATATCCCACAGAACTGGCCTTGCCAACTTGCCACGGGTATTTCCCACAACAATTGTGTTGCAAAATTGTGGAAAACGTCTATCGTACTTTCCCACAAATGCATTTGTGAGAAACTTCTGTCACAATTTCCAATGGACACATATGTGGTAAACACCTGTGGAAACTTCCCAAAGAGTTGTTCATCCCAATTTTTCCACGGAAATTTTCTGTGGTAAGTTCGTTGAAATTTGGGATGGAATTTCCATCACAAGTTTCAATGAACAACTTCTTTCCATTGCAAACAATTTTGAGATGGTTTTTTACATTCCATGGGAAATTCTGTCGCAAAAAACATTGTGACGGAATTCCGTCCCAAACTTATGTTGCAAAAGTTCATTCTGTGACAAATTCCGTAGGAAAAAAAACATATTTTTTGTGTGGCGATGTATCTATTCCAAGCATATATAGCTATTCATAACCATAATTTTTTGTCAATAATAACTATCATATATTGGTTCAGAACCTGTAATAATGTATACTATGACACAATTTTGTATTAAAGCTACCACAAAACTTAAATCATATTACTATATGAAATTAATGGGGATAATTTAGAAAAAAAAAAGATTATCAATTTGAAAGACTAAATGGATTAAGTTCTTACATTTAGAATAAAAATAAATCTACTACCCAAGTGGATGAAGTATCAATTGTAAGCATTCTTAATTATAATGTTTCAGTTTGCAAATCCAATTATCACTATTTTTATTTTAACAAATAAATCCTTTATTTTTTTGCTTCAATGCTTGATTACAAATTCCAGTTCTAGGCTTATTTTACACCATCTTTTTTTTAATAAACTATGTTACCTCATTCTTAAATGTGTTAGATTCAAACAAATGACATGTGGGAGGACTCGACCTCAAAACTAACATGACACTCAGAATGTTGATTGGGTGGGCTTCCTTATTGATAATATCTAATGTGTTGTAGTGTTATGGGATATGATAAATTACATGTACAATTGTGCTTGATTCAAGGTAGCTAGCCATCTTGGAGAAGATATATAAATCTTGTTTACAAATTGATTTACCTCTCTTTCATGTATCAGCAGTTGTGTAATGGAAAGAATGAAATAAAAACAAACCATTTTATTGACTGAAAGTGAATTATTCATTCGTAATAAGAATAATAATTTTTTATTTGAAAAATTATTCTTTATATATTCAAATAATAATAATAACAAAAAAAAGGTATTAGAAGTATTACACAAATTACTTACCTTATGTTTAAAATAAAAGTAATTGTTTGCTATCAATATATCAATATCATCAATATCAATATATATATAAATATTCTTCCACTAAGTTACTATTCACAAGCTAAATGGCTTTTATTGTGCTCCGTGCAAGCCACATCTCCCTCTAATAAACTATACATATGACTCTATGTAATGTTATGATTAATGCATATATGAACACTTAGGACCCCATTTTTTTGGAACAAGATCTTATTTTATCTCTTCTCCCCCTAGCCTTATAATTTTAAATAAATTTGAAAATCATCATCAATATCAATCAATATATCAAGGGTTAAGTAGCAAATCTGCCCTGAAAGTTTCTTCAATGTCTCAATGTTGCCCTGGAAGTGTTTTTTGTTTCAATGTCACCCTGGAAGTAATAAAACATAGCAATTTCGCCCCTCCCTTAACCACTGTTAATGTTGACTGTTAAATTTGACTGAAATTACTTACTGGCCAGCCACATGTACTCTTATTTTTACAACTCATCACACACCTCATCATCTCTTCCCCTGTCACTCCATCCTTCCATATTTCCTTCTCTCTCTTACACTCTAACTCTCTCTCTCTCTCTTTCCCTCCTACTCCCCTTACCTTGAGATGGGGAAATCACCAAAGAAATTTGATGGATCTCCAATGATTACAGCCATGACAAGGCCATCCAAGTTTAGGCAAAAGCACTTTGGCTCATTTCATAGCCTATTCCTTTCGTCTTCATCTCATCAACAAAGATGCATGATGTTTGCAACTCCACCATACTGCGCCAACACTTCCCTTGACCTACTTCCTCCTCCTTCCTCAATAACCCAATGCTACTAAGTCATCTAACAGATTGCCTCTACTTAACTCTACCTCGGCCTTTATGTGATCGATTCAACTAGTGTGCTGCTCATCGTTGTGGAGTGCAAGCCGAGCAATGGAGCTAAGTAGTGTCACAAGCTAGAACGACACTCGAAAGCTCGCATAAGCTAACCACGTGGTGGCATTTAGAGAGGCTTCTAGAAGGGTATGGTGGGTGTTCGACTACAAGTTGAGCGATGTGCTGAAGATGGTGGGTGCCCGATGACAATAAATTCCTTGAATCGAGTTCTTTGCCCAGCCTTGGTCTATTTCTGTATAGGCATAATCTTCATGATTTCATCCTTAAGATTGGGACCAACGAAGGTATCAACAATTTGGTGCTACTTGATTGGAAGAGAATAGAGATAGATCTATTCAAGGCTGCAGATCTTTAACGAGACAGCCAAGCTTTGTCACTGGAACCCATTTCTCCTCCTCTTTGTGGCGACCACTAGCTCTGTATCGTCCACCTCTGCCACAATCTTTGCCACCACGACCACTAAACCCATGTCTGAAACCACCCCTATCTTGGCTACACTCTGCTATGATTGCCAGCAACTACCAGATGCAAAAGTCCGAGGGAAAGATGGAAGGAAGGAGAGAGAAATAGGGAAAGAGACGATGTGGTGTGTGATGAATTGTAAAAATAAGAGTACATGTGACTGACCAATAAGCAATTTTAGTCAAATTTAACTGTCAACATTAATAGTGGTTGAGGGGTGAAATTGCTATGTTTTATTACTTCCAGGGCGACATTGAGACAAAAACAACTTCCAAGGCAACATTAAGACCCTGAGGAAACTTCCAGGGCGGATTTGCTACTTAACCCATATATCAATAAATACTCTTCCACTAAGTTACTATTCATAAGCTAAATGGCTTGTATTGGGCTTCGTGTAAGCCATATCTCCATCTAATAGACCATGCTTATGACTCAGTGTAATATTATTACTAATACATATATGGACATATGGGAACCCTTTTTTTGGAAGAAAATATTATTTTATCTCTTCTCCTTCCTAGCCTTACAATCATGAATATCAATATCAATATATATATATATATATATAAATACTCTTCCACTAAGTTACTATTCACAAGCTAAATGGCTTTTATTGTGCTCCATGCAAGCTACATCTCCCTCTAATAGACCATGCATATGACTCCATGCAAGGTTATGATTAATGCATACATTGATATATGGGACCCCATTTTTTTGGAACAAAATCTTATTTTATCTCTTTTCCCCAACCTTATAATTTTAAATAAATTTGGAAATCATCATCATCATCAATATGTCAATATATATATAAACATTCTTCCACTAAGTTATTATTCATAGGCTAAATGGCTTTTATTGTGCTCCGTACAAGTCACACCTCTCTCTAATAGACCATGGATATGACTCAGTGCAATGTTATTATTAATGCATATATAGACATATGGGACCCCATTTTTTTTTGGAACAAAATAGTATTTTATCTCTTCGCCCTCCTAGCCTTACAATGTTAAATAAATTTGCAAACAAATTATAATTATTCAAAATAGATTTTTAAATAAAATTTGACTTAGATGATATGATAAAAATAAAATCTTATAATATCATCCTACGTTTATTTAAATAAAAAGAATCGGGGTAAAAAATGGTTAGCACTTAGCACGAGTGGTGTCATATATATATATATACACTCTTCCATTAAGTTACTATTCACAAGCTCAATGGTTTTTCTTGTGCTCCGTGCAAGCCACATCTTCCTCTAATAAACCATGCATATGACTACGTGCAATGTTATTATTATGCATATATACATATGTGGACAAATGGGACCCCATTTTTTGGAACAAAATGTTATTTTATCTCTTCTCCCTCCTAGCCTTATAATTTTAAATAAATTTGCAAATCATCATCATCAATATATATATATATATATATTCTTCTGCTAAGTTACTATTCACAAGCTAAATGGCTTTTATTGTGTTCCGTGTAAGCCACATCTCTCTTGTGATAGCTCTGAAGTCATGGGTTTTGTTAATTCTACATTCTCGGAGGATCATTCGGATTCTAGTATTTTGAAAGAAATTCAACAACTTCTCTATCGAGATTGGTTAGCTAAGGTAGTGGTTTACGATAGAGAGTCTAATTATGTTGCAGATCAAGTGGCGGTTGAAGCTCGAGATTGTTATGTCAATTTTCACGTTTTTTCAGAACCTTCGAGTCATGTTCAATGTCTGATTAGTAGGGACTAGAGTTTGTACTGTAGTGGTAGTGCTAGCTAATTGCTGTAGTCTCGTCGTTTATCAAAAAAAAAGTAAGCCACATCTCTCTTTAATAGACCATGGATATGACTTCATGCAATGTTATTATTAATGTATGTATGAACATATGGGACCCCCCTTTTTTTGGAACAAAATCTTATTTTATCTCTTCTCCCTCCCCGCTTTACAATGTTAAATAAATTTGCAAAAAAAATTTAATTATTCAAAACAGATTTTAAATAAAATTTGACTTAGATGATGTGATAGAAATAAAATCTTATAATATCTTCCTACTTTTATCAAAATCTCTTAATACACATTTATTTTATTATAGTTATAATTTGAAAGAATGTATTGTTTTAAATATCATATATTATATATATAATTTTTAAATAAATTTTAATCATTCAAAACATATTTATAAATCATGTCCAAAGTTAATATGTTACCCTATGTTTTTTTTAACTTTTCTTTTTAAATAAATCAAAAGAATCAGGGTAAAAAATGTTTAGCGCTTAGAATGTTTGAGATCCACTATAGTTTTGTAGAATTGGTATTACATAGATAATCATTTAAAAAATTTAATATCTTTTATTTAATCTATAACTATCATAAAATACTTATATCATTTTTTAGAGATATTATAAAATCATTATACGTTTCTTTTTTTTTAGAAAAAAAAATCTTTTTAAAGAATCAGTAGGAAAAGGGCTTTATTAGTTCATCATTGGAAAAAAAGAAGAAGTAAAAATATAAAAATGAAACGCGACTGTTTATGAGTCTCTAGCCTCTATTCCATTTCTTGATTAGGGTTCATATGGTGTAGCAAAAATAGGGTTGGCATAATAACTAGATATGGGAAAAATGAAAGGATCAAGATGGAACCATAAGAATCGAGTTATTGTGTTTCATTGCCTCTACTTTCTCACTTCATGCTTCCTATACTTTATTTTACCTCCTGCTTACTTTTCTTTCCCTTGAACCTTTTTTTATTTGAGTTATTGGTTAGCACGATTGGAATCCATTATAGTTTTGTAGAATCATTACTAAATAGATAATTATTTAAAAAATTTAATAGCTTTTATTTAATCTATAACTATAAAAAAATATTTCTAAAGTTCAAGGGACAATTTTTAAGGTTGACATTTTAATACTTGGCCCAATTGAAATAAAGCTTTTGGCATGAGCTCCTACCTACTTATAAATTTTTTTGCCTAAAATGTTGGGGATAGAAAGAAATAGTCATTTCAAAAAATTTTATAGATTTATTCTTTTTCTATTTTAGTGGCTATTACTGGCAATGAATTAGCCTAAAATGTTAATTTTGATGTTATATCTTTTAAACAAAATGTTCTTTTTTGTTTATTTCAATTAGATTGAAATAACTTCCTTTTTTTTTGGGTACATGACTGAAAAACTTCTAATGCATAATCTTTATGCGTATTCTACAATGATGAATATATAATTGTTAGGGGTTATGATAAGATAATGATTAAACAAAAAAGCATCGAGCTTTCTTCTTCTCATTATGTCTTTTACACAAAATGTTACTTTTTTTTAGTTAGATTGAAATAACTTCTTCCTTTTTTTTTTTGGGTACATGACTGAAATAACTTATAATGTATAATCTTTGTGTGCATCCTTCAATGATGAATATATACTTGTTAGGAGATATGATAAGATAATTATTAAATAAAAATGAAGTAAAGTTATTTATCAAATGATATGCAATTTCTTTATCTTCTCTCTTCTTTTTTTAAAAAAGAGCAGATTTCCAGTTAATGATTGTGATATGATTTAAATACTATTCTATTTATCAAATTTATTACAACTAAAAAATAAGATGATTTTTAAAAAATCAAATGAAGAAAAATAAAATTAAAATAAACAAGCTCCCTGAGTAATGCACAGGAAATATAAGCTCATTTTTCTTTAAAGAGTGGTGGCAGGAAACGGCTTGGTTTGTTTTAAAATGTTTTATTTTTATTTAAGGTTAAAAGTACAAAATATTCATGTTTTTATCCAAAGTTTATTTAGCATCTTATGCGTTTTGAAGATTTAAAAATGTTCATGAACTTTAAAAATGGGTTCAAAAAAGCCAACTCCGTTACTTATACTTAACTGTCATTCAATGCCCTAATTTTAATTAAGGGTTAAAATACTCATGCGTTTTTCTCGAAAGTTCAAAAATACCCATAAACTTTAAAAATAGATTCAAAATTGTCAATTCTGTTAAAAAGAACACATAGGTATGTTTAACTTTTAAATAAAACATATGATGCTGCATGAATTTTGAGTAAAAACACATGAATATTTTTTACATTTAACCTCAGTCAAAATTAGAGCATTTAACGGCTGTCAAATATTAATAACAGAGTTGGCGCTTTTATACACATTTTGAATCTTCAAAGAGTATATGGTGCTATATAAACTTAAGATAAAAGTATATAAATATTGTTTTACCCTTAACCCTTTTATTTATAAAATTAAACAAAATACGACCAATTCAGCCTAGCTTAACACTTCGGGTTTGTTTGGTATGAGGGGAGGGGAGGGAAATTGGGGGATTTTGCTCCCCTCCCCTTGTTTGGATAGCAAAAATTTTTAGAAGGGGAGGGAAAATTTTAAAAAATTTCCCTCCCCTCCTAACCCTCCCTTCCAAAATTGGAGGAATTTGGGGGGAAAAGCTAATATTTTACCCTATGTTGACCAATATATCCATACTATTTTCAAATAGTATTTATAGAATTATAATAGTATTTATATATTAAACAAAAAATAATTATATTTATTTAATTTTAATAATTACAAAACTAGAATCCCTCCCCTCCCCTTTCTTTTCATCAATCCAAACAAAATAAAATGAAATCACTCTCAAACCCTCCCCTTCCCTCCCCTCAATTGAGCCAAACATAGCCTTAATGAAAAGTTCACTGAGATGATAAAGGTAAAATTGAAGCCAATTTTGATCATTAGTTACCCTTTGGACATGTAGAGTAAATGAGAGGGATATGGTGGGGTCCACATCAGATGGGGCCTTCTCTAACACCATCCTATGGTTCTCAACTTGGAGACTGTTCGACTTCGTAATGATATAATGCTCTAATAGCATGAAAGTTTACTTTTAAATGGGAAGTGTAATATTATGCTACTAGTGTTTATCCCTATAGATAAAAGTAAAAAACTTGGAAGCAATCCTCTCCAAGTCATATACTTTTACATGCCGCAATAATAATAATAAGCCTTATCCCACTAATTGGGCTGTATACATTATCATTAACTTAAAAAACAAAAATAAATATATGTACGTATAATCTTATTAACATTGAATCTGGACTAGTACAGACTATGATAAAATTCATATCCCCTACAACATAATTTTGAAACAAATACTTGGAAAATGACATATTGGTAGCTCAAAATTTTGCAGTCATCTCCCAATTATGCTTTCTTTATGTACTTCAATTTCTTCAATTTCTTTTTAAATTGGAAGTGTCCATGAAGATCTTAGATTTGAGCACTCCTAGGCATACAATTGGTGAACAAACTATAAAACCTCCAAGTCAATCCCAATTATTCGTTATTGGGATAGTGCAATAAATATCACACCTAAAAAGTTGTAAGTTGAAATGTAACGTTCATCAACCCAAAGTATAATTTCGAAAAATTAACTACAAAAACGCATAGAAATAATTAATACAAACCTGTAAGTTTTCTGATTTCAATTTTTTAATCTCATCCTGGGCACTTTGGAGCCTACATGTCAACAAATTACCAAGGTTTGATACCTGCTTGACATTTATATTAAATAATCGTCCATTTTAACTTATAATACAATACCTTCTATGCAACTCAGCTATTTCCCGAAGTAGCTCTTTCTCTTTCTCATGAGATGCTTCAAGCTGCAGTAATGCATAATTCCATTGTATAATACAGGGAAAGGTGAATATGAAGTCATTTATGCAAAATATAAATAAAGGCATAGTTCCCAAGAAGTGCAGGGAAAATTATATTTGAAAGGTAAATGCATAAAGCATATATTCCATTGGGAATCCAAATGATATTCATGCTAATTTACAGCTGCAAGAATATTGATGGCAGATGGCTAGTACTATGCTGTCAATATTTACAATCATTTTGAGCAAAAAAAATATTTGCAATCATTGAGGAAACAACAAGCCCTAAACCTTAAATCCTAAAACAGTAACAAGGGAGACAAGAGGTAGCTTTTCTTTGTCACACAGTTAACTGATCTAGCAAAGCAGATAGAACAGCAGAAAGTTGAGCAATTTGATAGGCTATAATTGTTAGTCCACTCAAGGTTTAAATTAGAAAACTTTCTTGTATATAATAGAGACAACCTGAACCCGGAAACTTCATCACATACCTAAGTTGGAATTTGTTATGAGTGTAATTAACTACCTAACTCATTTTCAACAATTTTTCTTCTTGATATTCTTTAATTTCAAACCTAAAATCAGTTAGTATCGCTATCCTACGCTGACTTCACACTTCCTTATACTGCAGCCAAGGGCTAATTAGTTCTCAGATGGATGCATCCTCATATAGAGTAAGAAGAGTTCGAAGGTTATTTGCCACTTGAGTTCATACCAAGGATTTCTCCATTGCCAAAGCTGCTTGCTTAGATGCTCCATCAACTGCACCATTAACAGAAAACATAATCTATAAGTATGTATACAAAAAGAAAATTTACAAAGGAAAATGTCTAAAGTATAATTCAAATAGAAGGAACCTGTAGAGTAACCAGCAGTAACTTGTTTCATTAAAAGCAAGATAGTGTCCTACACCAAAAGCAAGATAGTGTCCTGTTATTTGTGAGTTGCCATAAATATATATAGACAGTTATTTATTAATACAGTAGCCAAAGGAGTCATGACCATATGAATTTGATTGAGCATACCCTTTGTTCAATATTTGCTTGCAACACATAACGCAATAATTGGTAAAGAGAAGAACCAGAAAGATTTGATGATGTGGCCTCGGGTGCTGATGATAGTGGTAAAATTGAAGGTAGAGGAGTTACATTGTGTGAGCTAATAACCTACAGGAACCAGGTTACCATAAGATGATCAGTAAGTTAGAGGCCATATCTTCTTAATATTGGTATATGATGCTAATTCAATTTCATATCTTTTTAATATTGGACAGGTCGACCAAGTATGATATTTTTATAATTTTTCTACTTGCTGAGCCTGAAGCAATGTCATTTTGAGTTAAAAAACCGAAAAGAAAGAAATTAGAATTCCATCGAAGTTATATTTAGTAACTCTATTTTATTAGATTATGTGTAGTTTATGCATAAACATTCTATTCACTTGTGAGTTAATACCTTTTTTGTTTAAACATTACATTTTAATTAAAATATATTATTTTAATCATGATATTTTAACCTCAATTCGACCTTGATTAGATCACTGATTCTTAAATTACTACTTAAATTCAATTACCCTTCCAGTCTTTAGTACCTCGGTGACTTAGGACTCAAAAAACTAACCTGCATGCTTTGACTCTTTTGCAGAATAGGGCTTGGGCCCACCTGAATGAAAACTTTACTCATTATTCAGTCTGAAGGAAAGCCGCATTGTATTTACATCAGAGTAAATATTCACCTTTTCTAACTCAAGATTCTCAGATGTAACCTTAAAACGTCCTCTCTGTTGAACAACTGGTGCCTTCAATTTCTCATCGGTGTCATTTAGAGTAGCTGATGCATATTACCCAAAAAAAAACAAAAACAATTAGCCGCTTCAAGGATAGATTCATTTTTAAGAAGACGCATGAGGCATTTTTGCATGCCTCATGAGCTCAGCAAGTTATATGATAACAATAAAGAGAAAATAGTTTGTGAAAATTGACACTCCCTGGAACTTGACAATCAAGGCAAGTGACTAAAGTAGTAATATGATCAGGTACCTTCTCCTGACTGCGATACTGTTGTTGCATTGGAAGTTGAAACGCCAAGGGACAGATTTTGTATCTTCTCTCTGTCATTTGTATAATAAATATGCAAAATAATGATAATACAAATGATTATAGTCATGTAAAATCAATGGCAACACCACTTATATTCTACATACCAAGTTTGTCAAAAGGGGGTAACATAATGCACCAGGGACTGATTTACAAAATTTTGAAGTAGGTAAAATATGTTTTAAATTTATATGGATGCCTATAGATTAAATTATTTTTGAGAAAGTTCTTTTTCATTCAAACTCACATTGAATTGCTTCAAGTTTCCTTCTCAACATCAATAATATATAATAACTGTCTGATACTTGAAGGACTGAAGTATACTACCAATGATGCACAAAACTAGTCATAATGACGATCTCACTCTGTTTTCTGCACGCTATTGGTAAAATTAAGATAAAAAGCCAAAATGAAGTGAAAAAATGAGTTTGTGTATTGCACTGATATCCAGAGGAAAAAAATAAATACTGAATTAGTGTAGTTCAAGGTTTTGAAGTAACAATGAATGAATATATTTTTCTTAGATACTAGCACATCCAATGAAAAGAAGAAAAAGATATACATTAGAATGAATTGAGTATATTTTTCTTAGTCTCTTGAAACCAAGTTTATGTACTGCACTGATATCCAGTCCAGCCAAGCCCGAATAAGGAGAATATGAAGCTCAGTTAAATAAAATAAAATATGGCATGACTAGGAACATCTTAAGACATCCCAGCAAGGCAGAATGGGATTGACACATGAAAACCCAAATGTCCAGCTCAGATATGATGCTAATGACTATTGCAACAATCTAATGCAATTTTATAAAATGAAAAGATTTAGTTGAAATATTTACATTTCTCCACGAGTAGGTGCGTGAGTAACTTCAGGTACGATGCTTGATGAGCATCTTCTGTGATAAGAATGGGTAGGTTCCACCTGCCTTCCACCATTCTCCATATCACATTTTTCACTCAAATTATGGTCCACTGCAGGATCTTCAAGACACGGTGAAGCACTCTGTGATGAGTGATGTTCATGGCTTAAACTGGTGATAAAATCATCATTTGATTTTTCACTTCTAACCCTGAATTGAAAAAGAAAATTGATTAATTTATTAGCCTGCTGATTTCATAAATGGAGGAAAAAAAACTTAGGAGCAAGGAAAAGCCTATGATATTGTGACTATTCTCAAAAGCTCTTACAACACGAGATCCAGAAAAACAATATACTGGATGTATTATCATACTTGGCATCAGTTGTTGTGGAATCTATTGCTGGCACATTAGCTGATTGATTTTGGATCTCTTCATTATCATCCTGTGAAGCATCTACTATTAGAAACTACTCAAATAAAATTCTACTCTCCTTTCAAGGTAGAAGAGAAAAACAAGAAAGAAAGGAAAAGAATGTGTATTAAATACTGCAAACATTTCCAACAGCATAGAAAAAACTTATGAATACCATATCAGCAATTTGAGATTGACTTGCACGTGGTGATTGCACATCAATTGCAGATAGATTGTTAGAACTCCCACCTTGGTTGACTTCAGATATTGCATCCTCAAAATCCTGGATATAAAGAGATAAAAATAACATTTAAGAAATTCTATAACATCAGGAATCACAACTTCATTGCGAGAGAAACAAAGGGCAGCTTGAGTACCAATGAAGCCTGAGCTTTCATTTCTTCAATATTGAAGTTCCAACTACTAATTCCTCGCTTGTATTCATTCTAAACAAAAACGAGTATGTTAAATGCCGGCTTGATGCTGTCCTGAAACAACACACACACGCACACACACAACCTGTGATAATTCCTCCTTCTGCCCATCAGGCATTTGTTCTTTAGCAAGCATATCTTCTTCCTTCCTCTGCAATAGAATGATAGCCCTATAAAATATTATACATCATGGAAGGAAGGGAAAAAATATATATCTGGCAACAATATGCAACCTTTAGGGCCATGATGCGATCACCTAAATTAGGCAGCCCCTCCAAAAGCTTTCGCAAAATATAATCATTTGAGCGAGCTTGCTTAAAGAAGGGCCCCTTTAGCAACTTGCTTGCACTGGGTCGTTTTAAAGGATTTTTTTCCAAGCAATCAGCAATCATCTTCCTAAATGACTGATAACATAGAAGAAAAATTCCAGGAGAGAAGGGAGGAAAAATGAGTTAAAGGATCAAACTATATTGAAAAAAGAAACATAGGAAGTAGTTTTAGTTTATATTCATAGTGAGCTGACCTTAGAGAACTTCTTATCACGTTCATAATCAAGGCCAGGCGGTGCATTTTGCAATGTCATAATAAGTACCTGACCATGTACAAGGTTAAATTCCTGAAAACATCATTCAGGCTTCAATGAGACAATGTCCTGTCTTATTAACCACACCTTCAAGGGAGGATACTTTGAGAAAGGAGCGTGACCATGGGCAAGCTCCAATGCTGTAATACCAAAAGACCATATATCTGCTCTGCAATTACGAGAATACCATTTTCAACTGAATTTTACCGTCAGGAAATGTGAGAAGAAAGGGAAAACATATAATTATATCAAAATCACAGACTTGAAGTCATAACCATGTAGTTGCTCCATGACTTCAGGTGCCATCCTGTAACCAAAATAGTATACAATTTAATTCCAACACTCTTAATCATAGATAAGCTATTATATTATATGGAAAAAGAATAAATGACAACAGAAATGAAATGCATATATATATTGACTACAGAAAAATTTGGCAAATCCATGGATGTAATCTGAGAGTGCATCAAGTTCCATCAGTTCAGCAGAATCATTTTGAATATCAACAGAACAAAAACGTCACCAAATAAAAACCTTAATAAAAAAAGCTCAGCACATACCAGCAAGGTGTACCCACAAATGTGTTTCTTGTACGTTGCCTGTCACCTGAATCAAAAAGACAGGCAGATACACCAAAATCCCCCAGCTTGACTGCACCGCGTGCATCAATTAGAATGTTCCCGGCCTATAGAAGCAGATCCAAGTTGGTCAAAGGCAAGGACCTAAAACTATTTTAGTATTGACCACAAACCGCATGACCTAATATATAACCTTCTGAACTTGAAGTTAAATGCATATATTCTTTTAACCTTCAAAACTAAAAATGGACCCCAAACTTTTTTTCTGTGTTCTATAATCCCTGCTGTGAATATATCAATCTTTTTTTTAGTGAAATAATGAATTCATTGAAGGCAGGCAATTGTGCTTAGTCTGTAGTTTGAGGGGTCAGGTCATGTCAGTAAACTATATGCATATGGACAGAAAGGAAAATATGTGCATTTTGGCCTATATTGTAAATTGTAACAATGAAATGAAACTGCAACTTTAATACTCACTTTAACATCTCTATGTATATGGCCCTGGTGATGAAGGTACTCTAAACCCTTCAATACCTCTCGCAATATTGTTGCTATTACAACCTCCTCAAAACCATCTGGGTAGGCGGCTTTCAATATGTTAAGACACGAACCACCAGCCATATAT
>JBAGKO010000003.1:9486313-9498397 GCA_037177275.1 Acacia concinna | reverse complement strand
ATGATATAATGGAAGTACCCGATAATTGATTTAAGTTTTAAATAAAAAAAATAATTTATTGATAAGTATTAGAGGAGTTTTTCAATTTATTAATAGTACTCCTTAATTTATTAATGATAGTTTTTCACTTATCAATTAAAACTTTTTTAATATGATTTATTTTATTTAAGACCTATATACAATTCTCCCTTATTATGATCTACATGAAAGTTTACTTTTAAATGGGAAGTCGTAAATTTAATCTCAATTGTAATATTATGCTACTAGTTTTTATCCCTATAAATAAAAATAAAACACTTGGAAACAATTCTCTCCTAGTCATATACTTTGTACAAACAACCACAATAATAAGCTTTATCCCCATTGAGTGGGTTGTATACATTATCATTAACTTAAAAAGTAAAATATATTGACTACCCCTCATTTTACTTAAATTACACAAACATCCTTTCTATTTTTAAAATGTATATAGACGCCTTTTGAAATTAAAATTTATACTAAAAAAAATGTCCGTTGGTTGGGGAGGTAAGGCACCTCCCCACCTTCTAAGTCCTGAGTTCGATCTTTAACAGCCTATCCCAAACAAACTTCGGATTACCGGGGGCTATAAACAAAAAAGAAGAAGAAAAAACTCTTGCATATTTGAGATTTGTTTTCATACACATGACCATTAGTTGATTGTTAAATTTAACTATTACATATATATTTTGACTAAAATACCTTTCTTTCAACCAATGAATAAACATTTATATGTGCTTGAAAATAATTTTTTATACAAACAAATAAGTCTAATATATATATGGTCAACATTTCAAATGCATTTAAATTTTACTAATTTTTTTATCACGTTATTAAATTTTAATTTTTTTTATTTATTACAAAGTTATTGAAACTTATTTATTTAATATTCTTTTAAATGACTAAAAATATATTTGAAAGGCATATTTTTATTCACCATATGTCATTCATAATATAAATTTGAGATACTACACAACTTATATTAATTTTAAATTTTAATTTCTTGAATACTTTTTTCTCTCACATTTATAAACACGTTTATTTAAGTATGCATCTATAAAAAAATTAATCACTTTTTTAATTAAGTTTCTCCATTTGCATTAATCAAATTAGTGAAGTCTTTATCTCAATATGTCAAAAATATTTAATGATAACTATTTGCAAAAGTAAAAAATAAATTAAGAATTTTTTTTATTAAAAAAACACTTAAATTGCCTAAACAACTGCTGCAAAAATTACGGAATGAGTAATTATGAAGGATAAATTAGTAAATAAAATTTATTTGAATAAAAATTTTAATTTGAAAATAAAACCTTTTATGAAGTTAACGTTTAGATTTAAGTGAATGTTTTTAAAATAAAAAGAAAATATTTGTAATTAAGGCAAAACGTAGAGAAGGTGAGAGTGTTTTACTAATAAATATACATATACTTACAATCTTATCAACAATTAATCCGGATTGGTATAGACTATGATAAAATTCACATAACCTATGACATAATTTAAAACAAACCCTTGGAAAATGACATTGATAGCTCCAAAATTTTGCTGTCATCTCCCATTTATGCTTTCTTTCTTTCTGCACTTCAATTTCTTTTTAAATTGGAAGTGTTCATGAAGAACTTAGATTTGAGCAATCATAGGCATACAATTTGTGAACAAACGATAACGCCTCCAAAATGTTATCCCAAATATCCGTTGTTGGGATAGTGCAATAAATATCACATCTAAAAAGTTGCAAATTAAAATGTCATGTTCATTACCCAAAAGTATAATTCTGAAACATTAACTACAAGCACGCATACAAATAATTGACACATACTTGTGAGTTTTCTGATTTCAATCTTTTAATCTCATCCTGGGCACTTTGGAGTCTACATGTCAACAAATTACCAAGGTTTAAGGCCTACTTGACATTTATATTAAATGATCGTCCATCTTAATTTTTAATACGATACCTTCTATGCAACTCAGCTATTTCACGAAGTAGCTCTTTCTCTTTCTCATGAGACGCTTCAAGCTGCAGTAGTGCATAATTCCATTGAGTAATACAGGGAAAGGTAAATATCAAGTCATTTATGCAAATTATAAATGGAGGCATAATTCGCAAGAAGTGAAGGGAAAATCATATTTGAAAGGAAAATGCATAAAGCATATATCCCACTGGGAATTCAAAGGATATTCATACTAATGTACAACTGCAAGAATATTCACGATGGCTATTACTAAGCTGTCAATATTTGCAATCATTGAGAAAGCAGCAAGCCATAAACCCTAAATCCTAAAGCAGTAATAACGGAGACAAGAGGTAGCTTTTCTTTTTGTCACACAGTTAACTGATATAGCATAGCAGAAAGTTGAGCAATTTGACAGGCTATAATTGTTGGTCCAATCAAGGTTTGAATCAGAAAATTTTCTTGTATATAATAGAGACAACCCGAACCTGGAAACTTCATCATATACCTAAGTTGGAATTTGTTACGAGTGTGATTAGCTACCTAATTCATTTTCAACAACGCTTTCTTCTTGAAATTCTTTAGTTTCAAACCTAAAATCAGTTAGCATCACTATCCCACGCTGACTCCAAACTTCCTTATACTGCAACCAAGAACTGATAGCTCTCAGACAGATGCATCCACATATGGAGTAAGAAGAGTTTGAATGCTATTTGCCATTAGAGTTCGTAGTTCATACCAAGGATTTCTCCATTGCCAAAGTTGCTTGCTTAGATGCTCCATCAACTGCAAATTGAAAGATAATATAACTTATTGGTATGTACACATATAGAAAATTTACAAAGGAAGATGTCTAAAGTAAAATTGAAATAGGAAGAACCTATAGAGTCACCAGCAGTAACTTGTTTCATTAAAAGTAAGATAGTATCCTGCGCCAAAACACAATAAGACAATGTCCTGTTATTTGTGAGTTGCGTTATATATATATATATAGACAGTTAATTATGGATACACTAGCCAAAGTAGTCATGACCATATGAATACGATTGAGCATACCCTTTGTTCAATATTTGCTCGCAACACACAAAGCACTAATTGGTCAAGAGAAGAACCAGAAAGATTTGATGATGTAGCCTCGGGTGCGGATGATAGTGGTAAAATTGAAGGTATAGGAGTTACATTGTGTGAGCTAATAACCTACAGGAACCAGGTTACCACAAGATGATCAGTAAATTAGAGGCCATATTTTCTTACTACTGGTATATGATGAGAATTCAATTTCATATTAGTTAAGAGGAGGTTTTACACATGGAGGTAGAAACGTAAGTTTCAAACCAGACTCTATTATTGCCTAAGATAAATGTAAATTGGAAGGAGTTACTCATTTAGTCATTTTATCCCAGAAGGACAGTTTGAGGTTTTTCTATAGAGCTGAAAAGTTAATTAAAAGGAGTTACTCAATGTCCATGAGTATCCAATGATGTTTTTATATACATTGAGCACAGCTTTCAAACAAGCTTGACGTGGCAATTGAGGTATCAAAACAGTCTGTTTTCAACGAATTTAGAAACACACATAGTACTGAAACCTGATTGGATCAGCAACCCAATTAGTTGACTGGTCCAATCAATAATTAAACCGGGATATAATTGACCGGGATCAACTCAGTTGACTAAAGATTAACCTACTACATTTGGACAGGTCAACCAAGTATGGTATTTTTATAATTTTTCTACTTACTGAGCCTAAAGCAATATCATTGAGTTTAAAGAAAGAAAGAAAGGAATAGCAGTCCATTAAAGTTATATTTCAGTAACTCTATTTTTTTTAAATTATGTGTAGTTTATGCATAAACATTCGATTCACTTGTGAATTAATGCCTTTTTAGTTAAATATTAAATTTTAATTAAAGTATATTATTTTAATCATCATTCTTGACCTCAGTTTGACCCCAATTAGACCACTAATTCTTAAATTACTGCTTCCAATTCAATTAATGTTCTGGTTTTTAGTACCTGGGTGACTTAGAACTCAAAAAACTAACCTGCATGCTTTGACTCTTTTGCAGAATAGGGCTTGGGCCCACCTGAAAGAAAACTTCACTCATTATTCAGTCTGAAGGAAAGCCGCATTGCAATTACATCAGAGTAAATATTCGCCTTTTCTAACTCAAGATTCTCAGATGTAACCTTAAAACGTCCTCTCTGTTGAACAACTGGTGCCTTTAATTTCTCATTACAAAAAGAAAAAATGTAAAAAGAAAAAGCTTTAGCAGCTTCGAGGTTAAATTTGTTTTTAAGAAGATGCATGAGGCATTTTTGCATGCCTCACGAGCTCAGCAATTTATATGATAACAAGAAAGAGAGAATAGTTTGTGACAACTGACACTCCCTTGAACTTGGCAATCAAGACAAGTGACTGGTGGAGTACTATGATCAGGTACCTTCTGCTGACTGTGGTACTGTTGTTGCATTGGAAGTTGAAACTCCAAAGGGACAGCTTTTGTATCTTCTCTCCGTCATTTGTATAATAATTATGCATAATAATGATAATACAAATAATTACGGTCAATTCTAACACGTAAAATCAAAGAGAACCCCGCTTATATTCTACATACCAAGGTTTGTCAAAAGCCAGTAACATAATGCATAAGGGACCGATTTACAAATTTTTGAAATAGGTATGTTTTAAATTTATATGGATGCCTATAGATGAAATTGTTTTTGAGAAAAAAATGACAAGATATTTAGTAGAAAGTTATTTTTCATTCAAACTCAATTTGAACTGCATCAAGTTTCCTTCTCAACATTAGTAAGATGTAATAATTGCCTGATATTAAAAGACAGAAGTATTATGGAGTACCAATGATGCACAAAACCAGTCACAAAGACGATTTTGCTCTGTTTTTTGCATGTTATTTGTAAAATTAAGAAAAGAAACCCAAAAATGAAGTAAAAATTAAGTTTGTGTTTTGCACTGATATCAAAAGGAAAAAAATAAGTACTGAATTACTATAGCTCAAGGTTTTGAAGTAAGAATGAATTGAGTATGTTTTTCTTAGATACTGACACATGCAATGAAAAGAAGATAGATAAAGCAGTTTCATGTTTTGATATAAATTAGAATGAATTGAGTATATTTTTCTTAGTCTCTTGAAACTAAGTCTGTGTATTGCACTGATATCCTGTCCAGTCAAACCAGAATCAGGAGAATATGAAGCTCAGTCAAATAATACACGGCATGACTAGGAACATCCGAAAACATCCCAGCCAAGGCAAAATGGGAACGACACATCAACACCCAAATGTCTAGCTCGGATATGATGCTAATGACTATTGCAACAATCTAATGCAATTTTATACAATAAAAATATTTAGTTGAAACATTTACATTTCTCCACGAGTAGGTGCGTGACTAACTTCAGGTACAATGATTGATGAGCATCTTCTGTGATAAGAATGGGTAGGCTCCATCTGTCTTCCACCATTCTCCATATCACATTTTTCACTCAAATTATGGTCCACTATAGAATCTTCAAGACACAGTGAAGCACTCTGTGATGAGTGATGTTCATGGCTTAAACTGGTGATGTAGTCATCATCAGATTTTTCACTTCTAACCCTGGATTCAAAAAGAAAATCCATTAATTTATTAGTCCCTTTGCTGGTTTTAGAGATAAGGGGGGAAAAAACTTAGGTGCAAGCAAAAGCCTATCATAACCTGACTATTCTCAAAAGCAATTACAACATGAGTTCCATAAAAACAATATACTGGATGTATTATCATAAGTGGCATCAATTGTTGAGGAATCTACTGCAGGCACAGTAGCAGATTGATTTTGGATCTTTTTGTTATCTTCCTGTGAAGCATCTGCTACGAGAAACTACTCAAATAAAATTCTACTCTCCTTGCAAGGTAGAAGAGGAAAACGAGAAAGAAAGGGAAAGGATGTATATTGAATACTGCAAACATTTTCCAACAGCATAGAAAAAATTTATTAATACCTTATCAGCAATTTGAGATTGGTTTGCACGTGCTGATTGTACAGCAATTGCAGATAGATTGTTAGGACTCCCTCCTTGGTTGACTTTAGATATTACATCATCAAAATCTTATATATCAAGAGATAAAAATAACATTTAAAAAGTTCTATAACTTCAGGAATCACAACTTCATTGTGAGAGAACGATAGGGAAGCTTGGGTACCAAAGAAGCCTGAGCTTTCATTTCTTCAATATTGAAGTTCCAGCTACTAATTCCTCGCTTGTATTCATTCTACACAAAAACAATTTTGTTAAATGCTGGCTTGCTTGCTGACCTGAAACAACACACACACACACACACTACCTGTGATAATTCCTCCTTCTGCCCATCAGGCATTTGTTCTTTGGCAAGCATATCTTCTTCTTTCCTCTGCAATAGAATGATAGCCCTATAAAATATTATACATCATGGAAGGAATGAAAACAATGTATTTGGCAACGATATGCAACCGTTAGGGCCATGATGCGATCACCTAAATTAGGCAGCCCCTCCAAAAGCTTACACAAAATATAATCATTTGAGTGAGCTTGCGTAAAGAAGGGACCCTTTAGCAACTTGCTCGCACTGTGTCATTTTAATGGATTTTTTTCCAAGCAGTCAGCAATCATCTTCCTAAATAACTGAACATAGAAGAAAGATTTCAGGAGAGAAGGGGGGAAAATGAGTTCAAGGATCAAGCTATATTGAAAATAGAAACATTGGAAGTAGTTTTAGTTTATATTCACGGTGAGCTGACCTGAGAGAACTTCTTATCACGTTCATAATCAAGGTTATAATAAGTACCTGACCATGTACAAGGTTAAATTCCTGAAAACCTCATTCAGATTTCAATGACACAATGTCCTGTCTTAGTAACCACACCTTTACGGGAGGATACTTTGAGAAAGGAGCGTACCATGGGCAAGCTCCAATGCTGTGATACCAAAAGACCAAATATCTGCTCTGCAATTACAAGAATACCATTTTCAACTGAATTGTACCATCAGGAAGTGCGAGAAGAAAGGGAAAACATATAATTAAATCAAAATCACAGACTTGAAGTCATAACCATGCGGTTGCTCCATGACCTCAGGTGCCATCCTGTAACCACAATATTATACAACTTAGTTCCAACACTCTTAATCATGGATAAGCTATTATACAACATGGAAAAAGAAGAAATGACAACAGAAACTCAATGCATATATATAATGACTACAGAAAAATTTGACAAACCCATGGATAATATCTGAGAGTGCATCAAGTTCCATCGGTTCAACAGAATCATTTTGAATATCAACAGAACAAAAACGTCACCAAATAAAAACCTCGATTTAATTAAAAAAAAAAAAAGCTCAGCACATACCAACAAGGTGTCCCCACAAATGTATTTCTTGTACTTTGCCTGTCACCTGAATCAAAAAGACAAGCAGTGCCTATAGAAGCAGATCCAAGTTGGTCAAAGGCAAGGACCTAAAACTATTTTAGTATTGGGCACAAAGCACATGACCTAATGCATAACCTTCTGAACTTGAAGTCAAATGCATATATTCTTTTGACCTTCAACACTTTAAAAATGGTTTTCGGTTATATAATCCGTGCTGTCAATAAATCAATTAATTTATTATCGTATGAGGGAAATGTGAAATTAAATAAACCCACAAACTCTAATGTGTCACACTTTTATCAGTAAAATAATGAATTCACTAAAGGCAGGCAATTACACGTGCTTAGTCTTTAGTTCGAGGAGTTAGTTTCAAGATCTTGAATGTTAGAAAACAATGTGCATTTGGACTAAAAAAAATACAGTACATTTTGGCCTATATTATAAATTGTAACAATGAAGGAAACTGCAACTTTAATACTCACTTTAACATCTCTATGTATATGGCCCTGATGATGAAGGTACTCTAAACCCTTCAATACCTCTCGCAATATTGTTGCTATTACAATCTCCTCAAAACCATCTGGGTAGGCGGCTTTTAATATGTTAAGACACGAACCACCAGCCATATATGGCATGACAACCCATAGATTATGATCGATAACAAAGGAGCAATGTGATTTGAGGACATTAGGGTGGTCAACCAAGGTCATCGTCTGTGCTTCACGAAAAGCATTATTCTGCAAAAAGCACGTACGAGAATTATCATTTCAAAGACAGTTTAAAAATTAATAAGTAGGATAGGCAAATAATTTGTGAAATTATAAACATAATTAGTAAGGGCATTGCAACTCATTGATTAAAGAAGAGAGGTCAAATTGAATTACCAAATCGCAATTTTCTCGCTCAAAATCCAGGATTTTAATGGCAACGATCTCGTCAAGAGTAATGCAACGAGCACGATGCACATGAGCAACTGGCCAATTTCCTCGAGCAGTTCATAATTCTCACGGCCAATAGGGTAGTTCTTTTTCTCCGTCGTCTCCTTCATCTGTCAGAACAAAAAGATTCAGAAGGAAAAAGAAACGAAAACGAAATTGGAAACACTTAGCTACGAAATCCAATGACACCAGCTACCACAAAATCCAAACTCCACAGAAAAACTCTGCAACATGAAATCCAGAATTACGACAGGAAGACGGGAAAATAGGAAAGAATTGAGAAGTACGGGAGAAGCTTAATTACAGAGAAAGAGACGGAGGAGGAATCCATAGAGATTGAAGGAAAGCGATTAGGAAAGGAAAAGAATTGATGATTGATGAGACTCCAGCAGAAAGGTTGGTGTTTCCAGCTTTCTCGCGACCATTCAAGGAATTTATCGTCACATTTTTTATGAATCATACGAATATAAAGAGTTATAAAAAAATTTCTGATTTTCTGCATATAAATGAATATTTGCTGAAATTAATGCGATGAGAGAGAGAGAGAGGGGGGAAGTTTGCGAGCTTATAGGATGACCACTGGAGCAGAGAGACGAGCGTTCGTTTTTTGGAAGCAAAGTCCCGCCATTCCTCATGCCTCAACGAACTCCACTCCCGCTCCCACGTGTCATGCGATTTCTTCTACTTTACTTTTTTCTTGTCTAGGAGAATTTAATTAAATCTTTCTAAATTAGTAAAATTTGAATTTAAACCTACACTTTTAATAAATTTTTAAAAGGGTCATAGGCCTAATTAAGACCATAATGTTATTATTTAGTTGGAAAAGAAATTAAGATTTTTAATATGTAAATTTTTATATGCTTTTAACCTTAAGGTTTTTAATCTATAAATTTTGATATACTTTTGACCATTATGTCATAATCTACACTTTCTTTTTTCGCTATACGCTCCTTTTTGTAACAATTTCTCTTTAATCTTAATAGTGTACCATGTATTTGGGATGTATGTGAAATTATTATAAATAATTGTTCAACTGTTTGAACTCTTCACCCAAACTTTGAAAAAAAAAATAGTTAGAACCTGCTAAACAATATATGAGACTATGTCTAAGCTAAGGGAAAAAAAAGAATAAAACAAATGGGGAGAGGAGAGTTTGAAGACATATTTGTCAAATTATCACATTTAGAAATCCCCAGGTATTTCAAATGGATTTAAAAAGAATTTTCTCTACTTCTTTTATAACAAGAAAATGAATTTAATAAAATAAAACTATTAAACAAATTCGCCAGCAAAATTTATTTTCAATATATAAATATAGGAAAACTTTCATATAAATACTAAGTGAAATTTTAAAACCCACAAAGGCATGTTGAATTGGTAAAAGGACATATTGGTCTCAAGGGTGAAATCTAGGTTTTTGAAATTGGGATAAAAAGATCTAAATGCCACCCATATTTATTGGAAAGGAGAGAGTAAAGAGCAGAGGAAAAAAAGTCCCCAACCTAGGTCACCGTTTTATCAAATAGGAACATCAGGACTGTGGAGGAGGGAAACAAGAACGGCTTGTAGTTGCCAATCGCCGTCAACACTCAACAGTAGCATCACGATCGTGGAGGAGGGGGGATTCGGCATCGTCAAGCAAAGAAGTTGTTGCCATTGGTCTGTTAGTTCTTCTTTGAGCTTAGTGGTAGAGCTAAATGACCTATAGCTTGCTAATGTTTGGTGTTGATATGTCTGCTGATGATGTGCATTAGAGGGGTAAGTAGTTGCCATTTATGGAAGTTGTTTCCTTTTTTGTTTCATTTTGTTCGTACCCTTTTATCTATTTTAAATTGTTATAGATTTACATATTCAGTTGGTATTGACATTCATGGTTAATACTGATCACTAATTTTTTCAACACTTTTCAATTCAGATGCTAACTTAAAATCAATTAGAAACATTGATATATACTTTCACTTTCATCTGTCATATGCTGAACAAAAGCATGTGTATAGTTTGAATGACAATAAACAAGTTACTTTGGAATCTCAATCAATGACAAGTACATAAGTTGAGGGGCAAAATGCAGACTTAGAGGGCCATAAGGAAAATGTGGGTGTGAAGAGGAGTGATGTATCTGCACAATTGGAAGCCAATGAATGATGCTTTGTCATTAATCTGTAGTGGAATTAACTAAAACTAATAACGATTTTGACAAACTCATCCTAGTCATTTGCATTTTAAGTTCCTTAATTCAAGTGGATGGTTGTGTGTTTTTGTCATGATTGGTATTGTAATTATCTAGAATAGTAACGTCAATACCATAGCTAGTAACAACTTTGACAAACTCCTCCTAGTCATTTGCATTTTTAGTCCCCTGATTTGAGTGAGTGCTTGTATGTTTTTGCCATATTGATATTGTAAATATCTGGGCTAGTAACATAAATATCAAAACTAGAAACGGTTTTGACAAATTCCTCCTTGTCATTTGTATTTTTAGTTTCCTAAAAGAGGCATTTGGGTCTTTTTATCCCAATTTCAAAAACCTAGATTCTACCTTTAAGACCAATATATCTTTTTACTAATTTGGCATGCCTTTATGGGTTTTAGAATTTTATTTGGTATTTATATGAAATTTTCATATAAATACATATGGGCAAAGGTTAAATATAACAACAAAGTTCTAGTGAAGGGGCATCCAGCACCCTAATTTAATGAGATTAACTCTTTTTTTGTCTATATATTTATTATCATCAAACTCACACGTTGACTTTAAACTTTTAGATTTTTTTGTGTGCTTTTTTGTAACTTACAAAATTTATTATATCAACTCGCTTTTACATTTGTTTTAGACTTTTAGTTCTAAACGTAGTTGAATTCATAAGTTCATATACATATTTTTGTATTTTTAATGAGTTTAATTGTATCAACCCAATTTTAAGTGCACGTATAATTTGAATTTAAAATATATTAAATTAATTTCTTGCATTTTTCATATTTTAATTATTTTATTACTCCCTCTTATTTTTAAGATATATTTACTTTATTTGATTAAATTTAAAAAAGTAGTTAAGTTAGTTAATATAAAATGTAGGGTAAATGAGCAAAAATGCCCATAATCTTTTTCAAAAAGAGCAACCAACACTATAAACAAATTTGGTTTCAAAAAAGCCTGCAAAGATTTGTAAAATGTTGCTAAAATACCATCACTATTTATTTGTGAAACTTGACCGTTTAGAGGGAATACTTTGACTGAAAATGCTTAATATCTGAGCTGGACAAAAAAATAAAATAAAATTCACAGTCATGAAATTTCTTCCTCTCCGACATATTCATCCCCTTCCTAGCACCATCAGCCCCTTCCTTTGTGTCCTCCTCCTCCCACCGGATACATGAATCAAACTCAGAAATCACAAATCACAAGTATTTGAAGATTTAAAATGTTGAGAAGTAGAAAATGATAAGAATTTGTCTCAGGAAATCATCACCATCATCGACCAAAAGAAGAATAACCCATGGAAATCGTTGTCATCATCATCGACCACTGCTAGACCAACTTCATCCGTAAAGAACGTGGTTCAACTTGATGAACCATGGAAACAATTCAAGAAACAATGAAATTAAAAGCAACCAACAAAAAAAGAAGAAGAAGAAGAAGAAGAAGAAGAATTGTGTCTTGAACTCCAATCTTTCAAAGACACGCAATGTAACACCTTAACTATAGACCGTCTTTAGGTCACTTAACGTCCTTTAGAGTATTGCTACACGCGGAAATACGTAA
>JBAGKO010000003.1:9465443-9479780 GCA_037177275.1 Acacia concinna | reverse complement strand
TGACAGCTAACGACAAAGCTTTGGTCTTACAAAACAAATGCATGCATTCAGTATATATTTTAGAGATGCAATGCAATAAAATCTGACAAATGAAAAGGTAACAGACAGAATTTTGATGACTTATGTCTGCGATGCTAATCTTCAGCTGCTTGTGGAGTGAACTTCCATTAGATAGCTGGGTACTCTGACTTGGTATAATCTGGCTACAAATATCGATGACTGGAGATGTCTGGTCCTTCGCGTTGTAGACATAGTAAGATATTTTTCTTAGTTAACATGCATGTGAAAAGCAAAGAAATTGGCCGTGGACATCCATAATATAACATAAAACACTAAAAAAAGAACACTTGTTTTTAGCTACTGTTAACGTGAAGAAGCAAAGTTATTTTGTAGTAACATATGTTTTTGGTTATACGGATGTTATTATAACAGAACAAACATTGTATATAAAACGGTTGAGCGAAGACAAGTATCATGGAAGAGTACCTTTCAATATAGTTTTCAACCTCATCTATTGGTGGATTAAACAGGACCCTGGTTGCATTGAAAGAATTTGCAACTTGTGGTCCTCCTGGAAATTATTACATTAAAAGTTAGAATATACATTAAGTAAAAAAAAACCTTGAATGGTATACGTTAGGTACATGACTATGCTATAGGAATTTGTAAGACATGACAATAGTTAATTTGTTACCATCTTCTATCTGGCCAACCTTCGCAAGGTTAAGAACAACAACTACAGGAGTCTCAGTGTTGTCAATCTGAGCAAGGTAAGAATCAATGGCACACTGATTGAACAACACACATTCGATCTCATTCTGGTTGTTAATAAATAAGAGAAGATAGTGAAATATAATCAGCAGAAAATGGAAAAGATAAAATATGTAACGTATCTAATATGGTATCTCTGTTAATAATCATAAATAATTCATAAATAAATGTAAAGAAAGAGTGAAATGGTGTAGTCATAGTAGGCACAAACTCTGCATCAGTTAGGACCATCCTAAGGATGGCTTTAACACTATCCTCACGAGAACCTTCCTCAAGAGTACCAATAGATCAGACAAAAGCAATGATGTATGAAATAATGAAATTGTGTTTAGTAACCATATTGTTGTGTTAAAATACAATGGAAAAAATGAACTCAAAGATGAAAGAAGCCTTTCCGAGTGACCTATTAACTTATCATCCCTTTGCTTTTGGTCTGACTTCATAATGTCAAGGAAGGATAAGAATGAGTAGGAATATAATGGTATATTAGCATCCTCTTCTTCGATGTGTGTATAAGTTGTGATGGTGATCTTAAATGGGTGAGTAGTAGGTTTGTATTGACCAGCATTTCGTGACACAACAAAATTTTCCATGAGGTAGGTGTTTCCCTCTTTAATTTCCTTCAAAAACCTTGGGTGCAATGACTTGTTGATTGCAGATGCCTGTATCTTGTTGCCCTTGTTTGTAAAAAAAAATAATGAAGTCAAATAAATTTATGCACAATAAGAATACTTGATTCAATTTAAGAAACATATTTATACAGGTGACAGGGGAAGGATGTATATGTATTAGATAAACAAGAGAAGAAGTAGTGATACCTCAGCATCAAGGAGGATGGTGGAAATGCAAAATAGGTCAGTTGGAGCATTTTTCTGGTAGACATTCCATTTGCGGAACACCCTGACATTGATCTTCCATATGTCTGTTCCATCATGCAAATCCTTAAGCAAGCTACGGGTGGACATGGTGAGTGGATTGGTGATGGGAGATGAGATAGTGTTAATATGCAAAGAACTTGAAGGCTTAATGGATATAGCAGTTGTTTGGCGAGAACTTAGTGGCACAAAAGGGATGATATATTAATATTCCATTTGAATTAAATGTCATTTAATGGCGGGAGGTAGTGAGTAATTGGCGAGATGGGTTTCACGGGTAAGACTTTGTAAGAGGTGGAACAAAAATCTGGACAATATTAAGACATGTGAGGAGATGGATGACGAAGTCAATATTTTGGTCCAATGGACATACCTGGTTCAATCATAACAATGGTTGAAAATGTTGAAACAAAAGTTGAATGGCTATTAGAAGGGAGGAACAAAACTAAAGTTGTAAGACATAGTTGAGATGGAATTGGTGTTAGAGTTAAGCATAAGGGGATTAGAGAGGTGTAGCAGTGATCATAAAATTTCTGATAACTGTTGGAATGTTCTGGAAACCACAAAACTAGCCTAAAGATTTTTGGACGCATGGGAATTAATGCTCGCTTGTCAAATGTGATCAATAAGCAAAGGTTATAGCGGTGGAGTTTTTTGAAAGTTGGTGGGAACTTGTGTCCAATAAAAGTGTGAGTATATCTATTTGTATTTTGATATGGACTGCAAACTGAAGTCATAGCTTGTTATATGGATAGAAGATCTTGTTACGATTGACTGAGTAATTGCAATAGGAGCTGGCAGTGATAGATAAACATGAACTAAAGGTTGAATAAATTAGCCAGGAAGGGGTAAATGTCAGACAATAGTAAACTGGAAAAAGTGGAAGATAGTGGGGTAAGCAGACTGAAAAGTGAATAACGATAGGACGGGAAACTCGTGTCTGATAATGAAGTATAATGAAGGTGGAGGCATTTTTTGACTAATGGAATGGGTGGTGGGAGTACGTGGTATAACTTGTGACAGTGAATAATTTGAAGCAAAAGTGAATGGGGAAAGACGCCAGACATTGTGTATGGTGTTGCATGAAAAGAAAAGCTGTAAATGAAGATTTATAAGTTCTAGAGTTAATGGATGCGTACACGTGATGAAAAAGGTTATGAAATGAGGTTGTTGTTAAACGTGATGGGAAAGGTGTAACGTGTTGGTAATAAGTTGACAAAGTTGCTAAAGCAGTTGAAAACACAAAGGTGATAGCATTATAGTTCTTCAGTGTTGTTATTAAGGTGGTAGAAGATAATGTGCCCTTATCAGTGATTGGACTTTAGGTGTTGTTGCAAAGATGTCGAAATGAGAGGTTTACTGACATATACCAAAAGTCTATCAACTTGCGTGAAGGATTGAAACACAGGGGAAGGCACTAATATCATTTTTGCATGTGACTGGAATGCAACATTTACAAACAATATAAATTTAAAGCTTGTTGACCCAACTTCCAATGAGTTGATGCATGTTATATACTTTTTTCCAGCTGCCACGCATGTGACTATACCGCAATAATTGTAACCAATATTATTTCTTTCAGTTGGCAAGCAATATATACCTTATATTTAAACATTGAAAGTTACATTGATGTCCATTGAGTGATAAAAGTAAAGGGAATATTAATTTGAAGGTTGTTTTTACTTTGTCTACGTGGTAACTACATGAGGATATAGTTTTTTTTAGATGCATAATTGATATATACTATATATTTTTTGGCACTTCCAACCATGTGACTGGAATGCAATATTTAAGTAATATTATTTTTTATAGTTGGCAAAAAATGTATACTTTATATTTAAACAGTTTCAAATTACATTGACCATCATTGAGTGAGGAAAGTAAATGGGATATTAAGTTAAAGCTTGTTGATACTTAGTGTACGTCGCAACTGCATGAAGATACAAATTTTTATGAGATGAAAAAACGATATATAGTTTGTAATTTTTTCCAACTTCTTTCCCCGTACTAAGCATGTGACTGGAATGCAATATTTCTAATCAATATTATTTTTTCCACTTGGAAACCAATACGTACCTTATATTTAAACATTGAAAGTTACATTGCAGAATCATTGAGCGATAAAAGTAAAAGGAATATTAATTTGAAGCTTCTTCATAGTTTGGCTACATGGCAACTACATGAGGATACCTTTTTTTTTCTTAGCTGCAAAATTGCTATTAACTTAATATTTTTCTTGCAGTTCCAACCATGTGACTGGAATGCAATATTTATAAGGATTTTTTTTGTAGTTGGCAAACAATGTATACTTCATATTTAAACATTGAAAATTGATAATTACATTGACGATCATTGAGTCAAAATAGTAAATGGAATATTAATTTAAAGCTTGTTGATTTAGTGTGTGTCACAATTGCATTAAGATACAATTTTTTATCACATGCAAGAATGATATATAGTTTGTCATTTTTTGCAGTTTTTTTGCACTTAGTAAGCATGTGACTGGAATGCAATATTTTATAAGCAATGTTATTTGTTGCACTTGTTATGTAACTATTCACATTTTTTAATTTTATATTGGTATTAAGTTTATAGAATTCAATGCCATTCGATTGACTTTTGTTTAATGTTCATGTCTTCCTTTGCAATTGTCAATGCAAGATATAAATTTCTTATCTCAATATTGCTTATACATGTTGCAAGGAATGTACTCAATTTCTTATTTTTTTTAACTTCATGTGACCCTTTGCAATTGTGAGTCAAGGACATCAAATTATAATCACCATCCAACATAATGTACACCTTGATGAAATTGTTTTCATTCTTTGTTGCGTTAATAAACTCCTAATACGTTCATGATATCTTAACATGCAAATATGTCAAAAGAACACATCACTTGTTAACCCACCTTATTTACATGTATTAATTTCACATTTATTAAATATACTTAGTATTCTGAGGTTAGTGTTTAACATTTCAAATCATGATATGGTGTATTTTACAGAACCTTAGCGTCTGGACAACTGAGGCACATGTAACCTGATGGTGATGATGCTTCATTTATACTAAGCAACAAACTGTCAAACAACATCCTCAATATTCATAGAAACCATTAACCAACATACCAAGACATAAGTTAATGCTAAATACATGAAGAAACACAAGTTTAAACAAACGATAGATTAGAAGATTAGAAACTGACATCAGGAACATGAAACATTGACACGTCCAGCTAAGTCTACAGCCACATACGCTACAGTCTAAAGAGCTGAGCAAAGATTACAGCTAAGCATAGAACTACATGAAGGTAAGGAAAACAATATAACACCAAATATTGTTATATGCAATAATGACAGATGTGGTAGAACCTCATGCATATTTAGATCAATAATAACAGATGTGGCATCAGAGAATGATCTGAATGTCAGCATTCCTATATGTACTAGAAATCCAGGAACGATATGCTCAACCAACACAAATGGCAACTCATCACACGGAGGACACGCTGGTGGTCAGTAAGAAGCTTGTGGATAGTGTCAACAATGGTCCACGAACAATGACTTGGACTTGGTCCCTCTCCCTACATAAACTATAAAAGTTAGAAGGACAATAGTGTTGACATCCGAGTACATCAAGAGGAATAGAAAAGTTTCAGCAAAGCTCCATAACTTTAACCTTCCGATGCAACCCAACGACACTCTAGCAAGAGTAATAGCTCTTTCTGGTAAATGCCCAGATCCATGATCAGTGATATTGGTGCAATGTACCTAAGTAACCGAATATGTCTGACCAGTCCAGCGAGACGGCAAAATAAATTTCATTTGTTAGTCGGAGCAAGTGCAATAAGCTAAGTGAGAGTTATCGTGAATGAGGATGGTTCACAAACCAATTGCATGCTCATCTTCCACCAAACGCCAAGGTATGTCAGATGGTGTCCGAAGTCGCAGACACCTAGGTGGGAGAAGCACAAATGCATCCTGGACAAAAGATGACGTAACAAATTCAATGTGGAAGGAGGAGTGGAAATGCTCACCACCAGCAACGGTGTTCATCCCGGTGGTAACATATGTTTGGCCCTCTTTGATCAACCACAAAAATTCATCCATTGCTTCCTTTGAGTGGAAGAAGGCAAGAATCCTTGTCCCCTACAAAGATTAATAAAAACAGAAGTGAAAAGATGAAGAATGTAAATAAGGAGTGAAGTATGAACTACATACTGCAACAAACGTTAACAGAAACACCTGCTCATCAAAGAAAAGGATGTCATAGCCAATAAACTCTTGAACAAATCGGCGTGTTTCCTGGTCCTAACGAGTTGTCCATCTAGTGATCTGACGCAGGACCTTCAGAACGACACGAGATTAGACCATTCCAAGTGGAAGGTCATCTAAGAAGGCTTTCGGCAAGTGTTCCATCTAAGACCAGGAGACAAAAACAGGGAGAGAGAAATATGAAGCAGAAAGTATAATGCAGAATGCTATGCGATGGAAGTTTGTTGGGTATGGTTATGCGAGACGTGCATATACATATATATATTTGAAAGTTCACGTCAAAAACAACGACAACATATCCTAATCCAATTGTGTTGAACCTCTTACGAGTGGGGACCGCTTGAGTCACAAAAAAAGTAGCCCATGCTTTTTCAAATGAGAATGGCTACATTTAGGAGCCCAACGAATGGGCATTAGCTAGGATGAACAATGATTTGTGTCACAAGCTGCAACTTAGCTGAACAAATAGGATCAGCTCCACCGAACACAAATTATATATATACTCTATTTAGTCGTGTCATAAAAATAGGTCTTATATTTACAACAGGAGGTAATATTAAAGTTTCATTATGTAGCGAGCCAGGAAGCTGTTTTTTCAAAAAACAGTCTCACGAATTAATAATGATCTCGAATTAATATCTACACTGATTTCGAGAATGTGGAAGTTAACGTCCGTTTTGTTTTTGTTGGTGAACACGTTAGCCTCCGTTGTCTTTTCAGCTTGAAGCTTCTGCCCCTGACAAAAGAAAAGAAGCAACAAAAAGTTTCTCATCCTTGTACACCAAAAACACATGAAAGTTAAGCTTCGTTTACCTTTTTCTCTCATCGTGTAGTTCATTCTTCTTCTCTTCTCTTCTCTTCATTATCTCACTCGTCCTCCGCTTTCCATTTTGGTAACCCCTGGCACTTTTTGCTCTCTTCTTTCAACTTCTTATACTTGTAGTGTTGATGGCGTCGGTACCTGACTGAGACCTGCGATGGTTTCAGATCCGTACGCTGATTTGTTTGTTCTCATTTTAGTGTTTCAGTTAACTGAAAGCAAGTTCAGTGTTTATGGCTCGGCATTCTCTTTAAATTACTTTTGATCTGTTCTTTAAACTGCTTTGATCGAATCATTATGTGTGCGAAATTTGGATCCTAAGTTGGAAGAAGAATTAAACTAAATTCTTAAGCGTTGTTGCGGTTTTAGAAATATAAGTTTCCAACGTCGTTTGTCATTGTTTATGAAGTCTCCTTATACGTTTGCGAAACCGGCAGCTTGCTTTAATGGGCATTTGAAAAGACTTCTGTTTTTGTTCCATGTGTTCTCTCTTTCAGAGTTGCTGTTGCTGAACTTAAAATAAGTTGTTTTTTTTTGCTGGGGCAAATCTTGGCATTTTTGGACTCGCGCAAACTAAGTTGGATGTGGGTTTGTGTGTTGAAGTCCTTGAAGTAGAAGTATCATTCGACCATGCCTGGTTTCAAAGCAAAAATTAGAGTTGCACTTCTCATCATCATCGTGATAGGGATCTGTCTCGTGGCTTTATACGGTGTCTTAAAACCCATTTCAAATGGATGTGTCATGACGTACATGTATCCGACATACATTCCTATCTCTTCATCTGAAAGCATTGCGCCAGTGAAATATGGATTATACTTATATCACGAGGGTTGGAAAAAGATAGATTTTAAGGAGCATCTCAAGAAGCTTAGTGGTGTTCCGGTGCTTTTTATTCCAGGCAATGGAGGGAGCTACAAACAGGCAAGGTCCTCTTTTTCTTGTTTGAGTGTGGTTGAAGTTCATTAAACAGTTACTAATTCAGTTACTGGCGAAACATTCCTACATGTTGTGGAAAAATAGCAGTACTTGGCGTTCATGGCTGTAATATACAAATACTAGTCGAAAACCAGGAAACTATTGTCTAATCTGCTTTATATCTAGTGATCTAAAGATGCGTTTAGAAATCTAAGGTTGGAAGTGTTTAAATTTTTGGTTTATGTTGTATAAATTCAAAAGAGGCTTATTACCTTCATTTGATTTTGTGGAAGTATGATAACTTGTTGAATAAAATCTGCACTGCTAGCCAACTGTTCAACTCTGATAAGTTCATTGTTTTTTGTTAGTCGATACTCAATTCATTCCTAAAGCGTTGTCTATCTGTAGTTTAATAAATATCTGCTAACAAGTGAATGAGGGTTCTCTGTGTCAAAAAAGTTGGGGGTGGGTTAGGGGAGGGATTTAGTTGTTTATGTAGTTGTTCATATTTATGCAAACATTTTGTTTTTGGTTGTTAATACTCCTGGGACAATATTTCTATTCAAATTTGTGCTCATCAACATTTTCTTCCGCTTTTATCCAAAAAACAGGTACGATCTTTGGCAGCAGAATCTGACAGGGCATATCAGAGTGGTCCCCTCAAGAAGTCATTTTACCAAGAAGCTTCCCTAAGCTTTGAGGAAGGGGGAGCACACGTGAATTTTTCTGAATTTCACTTGCCCAATCAGTATACTAGTAGGCTAGACTGGTTTGCTGTGGACCTTGAAGGTGAACATTCTGCAATGGATGGTGGGATTCTTGAAGAACATGCTGAATATGTTGTATATGCTATTCACAAGGTACCACTTATCATTTTTATATTCGTCCTCAGCAAAGCTGATTAATAGTGGATAAATATTCCGAGGCTATAGTGGATCTAATTTGCAGTTAATAGATGATGGTTTATTTATGTTTTGAGCATGTTGTCGTCATCTTGCAAATAGCTTCATGGGCTAGTGCTAACAATCTCCGCAAATAGCTTGTTGGTTATTTGACTTGCAGCTTGTAGGTGCCTTTTCCCCCGCAATTGATCCTTATCTTGCTCATCCAATTAAGATTGTCAAGGCTACTGGCATTAACCTCCCCTCTGAGAACAAAGATTTGTCATAATCATAATTAAATGGCTATTTTATTAAAGTTAAAGGAATTATGTTCCTTTTGGAGTGTGGTTAAATATTGGTTATGCAACCTGTCCACGTCCTTGTGCTATTAAACTCAATTCATTCATATAATTTTTAGGCAACTTATCCGTTTTAAGGAATACATCTCCAGGCTGTTTTGATCCTTCAAACCGCATACTTCAATTTCCAAGCTGTTTTGGGGCTGATATTTTGTGCCTTATTTGCAGATATTGGACCAATATAAAGTGTCGTATGATGCCAGAACAAGAGGTGCTGCAGCTTCCGGGAGTTTACCAAAAAGTGTGATATTAGTTGGTCACTCCATGGGAGGTTTCGTTGCTAGAGCTGCAGTTATCCATCCTCGTCTTAGGAGATCAGCTGTTGAAACTATTCTTACCCTTTCAACACCACATCAGTAAGCGTTATTACTGTTGTGATTTTGGTTATTCTTATTGTAAATGACACTTAAATGATGAGATGTATCTATTTTATTCAGATCACCTCCTCTAGCATTGCAACCTTCCTTGGGTTATTACTTTCAACGTGTAAATGAGGAATGGAGAGAGGGATATAAAGTTCAGACTAGTAACACAGGTCGTTATGCGTCTGGTCCTGTGCTCTCTCATGTTGTTGTTGTATCCATCTCTGGTGCATATAATGATTACCAGGTACAGATATTGTTTTATTCATCATGAATGCCATTAATTGCTGTGATGTTTAAGAGAGAAGGATGCCTTGTATGTCTGCGGGAAGCAGAGTTAAATCATTTCCATGCTATCTTTTCTGTTATATTTTCAATATTTACATAACTGCTAGATACGAACCTTGATATAGTGGTGGATTTTTATGTTTTTTCCCCCCTCTCTATAGGTGCGGTCAAAATTAACATCACTTGATAATATCGTGCCCCCAACTCATGGATTCATGGTCAGTAGTACATCTATGAGAAATGTGTGGTTATCAATGGAGCACCAGGCTATTTTATGGTGCAATCAACTTGTTATTCAAGTAAGTGACTTTCTCTTATGCAAAAGCGAAGACTCAGTTTTCTCAGAGCTTATCCTGATTATCTTATCCTTTTCTAGGTGTCACACACTCTTCTTAGTTTGATGGACTCCAAAACAGGCCATCCGTTTCCAGATACACAAAAAAGGCTTGCAATTTTTTCAAGAATGTTGCGTAGTGGAATTTCACACAATTTCAACAGGATGATGCAACTGCCTTCTAAAGATTCAACAAGTACTCCTGCCCACAGTACAAAAGATGCCACTGGTATTATTCTGCCTTTTCAAATTTTACCATACTGGAGCTTAACTTTCTAGTGTTTTGTACTGTGGACAGGCGTAATAAGTACTCTTGTCCACAGGACAAAAGATTCAGTAAGTACTCCGGTCCACGGTATAAAAGATTCCATTGGTATTATTCTGCCTTTTCTAATTTTACCGTACCGTAGCTTAACTTTCTAATCTTTAATTTTTTTTTTTTTTCATTTTCTTTGTTGGATTGTGATGGCTATTTCAGCTGAATAGTTATCTATGATTCCATTGGTATTATTCTGCCTTTTCTAATTTTACCGTACCATAGCTTAACTTTCTAATCTTTAATTTTTTTTTCATTTTCTTTGTTGGATTGTGATGGCTATTTCAGCTGAATAGTTATCTATGAGGTTTTTGAAATCGTATAATCACTGATGTACAAGTACAGAAGTTAGCTTGACATTACTTGTGTGACTTTTCAGATGTAACAGTGCAGCTTGGAATTTGATTCTCGCAAATAATCACCATATTTATTTTATTAGCTATTCAATGAATTCTGGTGTATGTATAAATGTTCTGTAATATTTGATTCTTTCTAGAATCTTCCTCACTGCATGGTTTATTTTTATTACAGTTTTGTCAAATTTCATCAATCTCAAACTTTGGCGGGGATCTTTCATTTGTTGGTGCAAAATTTTATGTTCTAGACATGTTGTTGCAGGATCTCAAGTGCATGGTTCTGCCACATGTCCTCCCAGTATTCAATGGAGTGATGATAGTCTTGAGAGAGATCTATACATTCAGACAAATGTGGTGACTGTCTTAGCAATGGATGGTCGAAGGCGGTGGTTGGACATACGAAAATTGGTATTTTTTTGCATGATTATCTTTTTTTCTATTATCTAAAATTTTATAGAACAATATGTTTTGCTTCATATTATCTGGAAATTATATGTGGGGAAGCAAAATGTATCAAGTTGCCAAGCTTCTTTCTCTTGTTCTTTTTTGCTTTCCTCGCAATTTCTGTCACTTTTAATCTTATTAGTGATAATTACCAATCAAGCGAATCTACTGAAAGAAGCTGCTTTCATAAATCTTTTATTGTTCTCAGAAATTGATAAACGAAACAACAGCTGATCAGCCCTCCAATTTTCTGATCACTTTAGTGTATCTTTAGTTAGCTGTGTAAATGGAACTATTTAAACTTCTGATATGTTTGGTGGCCATTTTAACTTTTATAAATTGGAGTTTGAGATTATTTGTTGGATTTTGTGTATGGTAGATATAAAATTTAGTTATGGTCAACATGACTCTTGTATTGTTAATAAGCAGGTATGCGATAAAGTTCCTTGTTCAATCAACTCCTGAAGTCTGTAGTAGTTTTTTTATATGAGAGATAAAAATGCTGTAACTCATTTGTTCCCTTTGGATGTGTAGGGATCAAATGGAAGAAGTCATTTTGTATTTGTGACCAACCTGGAGCCTTGTTCTGGAATAAGACTTCATCTATGGCGTGAAAAAGATAAATCTACTTCAACTTTGCCTCTCAGTGGAAGGTTTGTTGAAGTCACATCAAAGATGATGCGCATTCCCTCAGGTCCAGCACCACGGCAAGTATGTTGTGCTTTTTCCTAGATGGGAATTCCTTTGCATTTTGATAAACTGTATAATACTTAGCTTGATATATCATAATGTCTTGCGTTCAGAGATAAGCTGAAGTAGCAATTTAATTTATTGTTGTTAGTTATAGTTTTGAATTTACTATATTGCTGCAGATGGAACCTGGCAGTCAGACTGAGCAGCCTCCACCGTCTTCTGTGTTTTGGTTGGGACCTGAAGATATGCGTGGCTTTAGATTCCTTACAATATCAGTTGCCCCTCGTCCGGTATACTTATAATTACAAAATTGAACTATTTCTTGTGTGGTTTGTATAGTAGAATGTGAGTCTCTAATTTATACATGCGTGGTGACAATGTTTGCTCAGACCATTTCAGGCAGACCACCACCTGCAGCATCTATGGCTGTTGGGCAATTCTTTAACCCTGAAGAAGGGAAGCTAGAGATATCGCCATGGTTGATGCTTCAATCTACCTATTCTCAAAAGGTTGTATGCCATAGCATTGACTGACTTCTATATTTTAAGCAATTTTATTTACTGTTTTTTTAACACTCAAACTAGTATTAGTTTATTTCTGGGTTTTTATAACTGCATGGCTCAGTTTTGTTATGAAAGCAATTGTTCGAACCATCAAGTTGGAGGGATATTAACTGAATTGAGCTTAGTCTAGATTGAGCCTCTAGTTCTTTATCACGTGTGGCTTACCTCAGAAAGCAATTTCACTGAGGGCTTAATAACCATTCTAAGGTATTCAACTACAAATGAATGAAGCCGAAAAACTTAATGAGAGATTAATTAGTAATCACAATCTTGCTTTATTACCTTGTTAAAGTTCGTTCATAAACCTAATTTTGAATTATTGAAAATGGATCCAACAAGATTTATTTCAATAGCTTCAGAGCTTACAAAGTGCTTGTGTTTTGCAGGAGATGATGTTGGAGGAAGCTCATCCTCTTGCCATTCAATTATCATTTTCGACCAGCTTGGGTCTTCTTCCTGTTACTCTGTATTTGAAAACTGCCGGCTGTGGAATAGATAACTCTGGACTTCCAGAAGAGGAAGCTGGAGACCTTGAAAGTAGTAGTAAGGAATCTAATCCACCCGAACAACTAGGCCAATTGTTCAGTGTTTTGCTTTCCATTTTTCATCTGCTTATTTTTATAAACCGTGCTGCATATTCATTGATATAATCAATTGACATTGATCTTACTTAGGCCCTTGCTTGTTTTCCTTATCTCTGACCTGGGCCCTAGCATATTTTCCTTCAGCAATTGAACTACCAAAGTAATTCAAAATATGTATAGTGCCTGGGTTGTATGCTAAACCTTGCAGCCTTGAGCCTTGTACATGATCTTTCACTCTTAAGTTTTCTTCTCGTCTTATTCTCACTTACTGTGGAGGGTTTTAATAATATATAATGCTCCAAAGTCCTCCCACACCAGTTGGGAGAATCAAATTCCATGCACTGCCAACATACTGTGGAAGAGGGGAGAAATAAAGGAGGAAAGGAATAGAAATGAGAAATTGGATTGGGCATTGATCTTATTCTCCCTTTAATTACATCCCCTAGGCTTACAAAATGTGACCAAAAGTTATAATCCATCGTTGACATTGAGAAGTGGTCTTTCTTTAATTATTTTATTTGCATTAATGCTGTTGTGATTGAGTGTTGCTTTTGTGTGGTTTCAGTACCATGTTTATTTCACAATCAGCTGAGATAACTCTAGCTGGATGTTTCAGGGCTCTGCAAACTCCGTTGTTTTCCACCTGTTGCACTTGTTTATGATGACACTTGTGGTCCTCATATATATCCAAATTTGAACGCTGAGACAATTTTGGTTGATTCCTCACCAGCACAATGGGGTTCAACTAGGCACTCTGAGAGAACCATTGTTCTTTTGCTGGTAAATTTCCTAATACATGAAGTGACGGGACAATTTTCTTTCCTTCCAGTTATGAGCAGAAACAAATAAAAGTTACTGATCGTGTTTCACAATTCATGAGGGGACGACAAACTACCAGTTTTTTTGTCAATTTACAGCTGCAATTATGATAAACCTTTCTCATTCTTTTTTCCTTCACTATTCTGCAGGTTGATCCGCATTGTTCTTACAAAAGTAGCATTGCAATTTCCGTCAGTGCTGCTGCTAGCAGGTTTATACTGTTGTATAACCCACAGGTCAGCTTTCTGCATGCCTGTTGTTGATGAATTATCATTTCAGATTTCCAAATTTGATGCTGCTCTGAACCTGTTTACTCATTCTATTGGCAATTCTTTTGTTTGTTTGTGAATCTAAGCTCTTAAATTATTGCCAACATACTTGATATTGCCTGTTTCATTCTATCTCAACACATCTTCTGTAAGGTTCCAGCCAAATTGATATGGAGAAAACACTGATTCTGGATTAATATTCAAAATGAACCTCTCCCTTAGTAGAAGAGATGAAGTTACAGTCTGTGGAACACACTCACAGCCACTCAAAGATCTGGTCTGTTACACGCAGAAACCAGCACCCTTGCCCAAAAGACTCCTATTCCATAAGACATCCTTTCCCCAATATCCTAACGTCTAATATAAAGTAAAAAGTGGTCAACACAGTCTCCCACTAACCTAGTACAGCAGACACAC
>JBAGKO010000003.1:9451489-9465343 GCA_037177275.1 Acacia concinna | reverse complement strand
TCAAGCATATGAAGAAAGCAGGTTCATGTTCATACAACAAGCTTCATCATCCAAAAAAAAAAAACGTACTCCACTTCCTTCATATAAACTACCTCAACATTATAATACCTTGCCAATAAAAACATAAAACATAATCATTAACTATTTAACTTCATCAAACATTATCTTTACCTTTCTAAGTTTAAACATTGACGTGAACAATCCTAATCCAACTAAATTCCTCTTCTATGCATTCTCACAAACACCTTATGTGCATAACATCCCAACCAATCATGAAAAAAACATCAATTTTTTACTAGATTCCCCTTGAATTGAAGCTAAAACAGATTTTAAATCATTCTTCATAATTTTATCACAACTTAAAGATTACAGTGAAATAAGGAGCAGCAGCCAATATCTTGGTCTTCTTCTACCTGTGACAGGAGCGAGGAACAAAGACGGCTCTTCGACAATTTCGCTTTCCTTCTTCTTTCTCTTGATTATTCTTTGAATCTGAATTTCATCTCTTTGTTATGGATTTTGTTTTAGCCATGCTAGGCTAATTTTCATTTAGAGGGTAGCTATGAACTTAATTGCGGATTAGTTATTACCCACTTATTATATGTTCAGTTAATGCTTTTACTGATAAGTTATTGAATATGTGACACACATACACGTAATGATTTGATACCCTTGAGTTATTGAATATGTTCAGTTAATGCTTTTTGTCTGACGAGCTATGGTAGCCAATAATTGACCCAATTGGCTTCGTGGTCTTTTGGAACTATTGGTTCTGCTTTTGCACTGTTTATGCTATAATAAATTTTTCTTTCATCACTTGGCTTTCTTTTGTGTCCAGATTGAATGAGGCTTTCATAAGAAATATCGATCCTTAAAACCGAACTCTGTCTAAGATTCTTGGATCTGAAGTTGTAAATTACAACTCATAAGATCGTGACATATGATTTTAAAAAAATAATAATAAGATGACTTCATTTTAGAGATTTCAAATGGACAATTAGAATAGACTTTTAATGAAAAAAGATTAGATGTTTAGCATTATGTTCAGTTTATAAAAATAAAATCATGAAATGTGTATTTTTTATGTAGACCGTTTATTCTATAACAAATTCTTGTTATAACTATTATCTATTATCAATTATCCATATTTTCAAATCTAGGTATTTATCGAATTTAATTGAATAGATTATTAGATATATGAAGCTAAATATCTAAAAAATTTCTATTTTTAATTATGGGTAAATGTACAAAAATACTTATAGTATTTTTCAAAAAGTTCTATTGATTGCGTTTTAGAAAAAAAAAAAGGGAAAATACAAAGAAATACCCTCAAAATATTAAAAACCCTAAAAGATGACTCAAATATGGTAAATGATAAATGAGGGCAGATGATTTATTTGGAATACCAAAATTGTTACCAATTACTACAACTGAACATGCAATGACTACAACTAAATATGGTATGACTAAAATTGTACTCAATATTCAGTTATAGTCATTGCCAACAATTTTGGTATTCTAAATAATTCATTTGCCGCTCATTTGTCCTTTACTATATTCGAGTCATCTTTCAGGGTTTTTAAAGTTTTGAGGTTATTTATTTATTTATTTTTTCCAAAAAAAACATTTAGGTGCAAAAATGAGCATAAATTTTTAAAACTGGATAAAAAAATGTTATCTCCGTTGACTCCTCTAAATCTCTATCAAAAAGATAACGATTAGGGAAAATGTCAAAAAAAAAAGAGAAGGGAAATATGTAAAAGGCGATTCAGTACAACGAAATCATGAAATCCCAAATCATTCATTTTGTACTTGAAATGGTGTGAAATTATGAAAATGCCCTTGAATTTTAACAAGAGTATCTCAATTCACAAGAACTCACAACTACGCTAAAATGCATATTATCTAAATACCTCTATTGTTGTGAATTAGGATACTCTTACTATGGATTGGGATATTGTTGTTGTTAAAATTCAAAGGCATTTTTGTAATTTCTCACCATTCCACGTACAAAGTTATTGATTTGAGATTTCATGATTTCGTTGTTTTGAATTGTCTTTCTCATATTTCCTCTATCATTTTTCACTAGTACAAAATAGCATATTTAAACCACTTTTTTTAAACCTTTTATAAAGGAAGAGGTTTAGAAAATATGAACGATGGCATTTTTGTAAATATAAAGAAATTAGTAAATCATTTATTTATATATGAGGTTTAAATGATATTTTTAAATTATTATACATTTTTTTAAAAAAAAAATTAAACTGTCTTTATGATATCTAATTTAAAGACAGATTAAAAACCTAAAGATAATTATAAAATTCATTCCCGCCTGATTTTTCTTCTTTGCTCCTTATTTCTTTCTCTCCCCCTTCTCTTCTCAACCTGCCATTCACTCCCTTCTCGCACGACCTCAGAACTGCTTGTCTGTGCTTTCGGCCTCTCATTACAACGCACAGTTACTTGCCTCCTTCATCTTCGATCTCTCTCTCTCGTCCTACAATCGGCAATTTCTTAAAGCTTTCGTTGCATCAAATGGCGATTCTTGCCTTCCATCAAGGTTTAACGTGGGCTTGGGTATAAATTTCTGGTATGTCGACCTGAACTGTGCTTTGCGTTTCCATTTGGGGTTCAATTTCGTTTCTGGATATCAAGCTTTAATGAATCTTACTTCTTGCTCTACTTTAGAACAGTCATTCACGAGATTTAATGAACTTGCTGCTGTAACAATTTTAAGTTTCTATATAGAGTTCATTTGTGATTTTTGAGTTCTTTGCATTTTCTGTAATGATTTTTTATGCGTACCAACTTGTTTTGTTGTGCTCTTTGATTCCAACTGCTGGTTTTCGTTGGTTATGCTCTGCTCTTTATTTATAATTATATCTATTGCATTGACTTGTTCTCTTTTTCGAGTGTTCCATTTGGAATTAATGCCTTTATATCATGAGATTAGGCAAGGGAAAGGTAATAATACTAAACAACAATTGGAAACTTTAAGTCACAGAGGAAATCAGAATGCTTAAGCACTTGTGTCATGAGGTTTCAACTAATCCAGAGGATTATAATGACTGTTGTCAAATGGAATTCATCACAGATTTTTATGATTTCTTTGGGGAGAATGAATGTTTATGGCCTTAGGATCAATTGAAGTGTTTGAACTAACTCATCTCCTTAATAATTACTCACGGTGAGTAATTTCTGAGTGCTAATACCACATACAGGAGAACAGGACATCAATAATTTAGGTCCCATATTTTTGCATTTTCACGTAATATAAGTACAAAGGATTCTACAGACCACCTCAACGGTTAGGCTTATGTGTCAAGCTATTTTTCTATGCAATTTCTCTTCTGGATGATATTAGTGATGATATTGATTTCTGTTTCAAGTAATATAATTACAAAGGATTCTGCAGACCATCTCAAGAGTCAGGCTTATGTGTCAAAATATTTTTCTATGCAATTTCTCTTCTTTCACTTCTAGATGATATTAGTGATGAGATTGATTTCTGTTTCAAGATCGCCAAGGAGGAATCTATTATTGTTCTTTCTTGCATAGAAAAATATCTTTCCTTTGTCTAACCTCATTCTGATATAATGATATTCATTCAATTTTAAGGAAAATTCCTACTATGCTATGAACTCACCATCATAGCCAAATGTTGCGTAGTGGAATCTCACATAATTTCAACAGGATGATGCAATTGCCTTCTAAAGATTCAATAAGTACTCCTGTGCACAGTACAAAAGATTCCACTGGTGTTATTCTGCCTTTTCTAATTTTACTATATTGGAGCTTAACTTTCTAATCTTTAATCTTTTTCCATTTTCATTGTTGGATTCTGATGGCTATCACAGCTGAATAGTTCATATATGAGGTTTCTGGAATCATATAATCACTGATGTACTGGTAAAGAAGTTATTTTGACATTACTTCCATGCCTTTTCAGATGTAACAGTGTAGCTTGGAACATAATTCTCTCAAATTTTCACCATATTTATTGCCTTAGTTATTCATTGAATTGTGAAGTATGTATAAATGTCTTGTAATATTTTATTCCTTCCAAAATCTCACTACATGGCTTATTTCAATTACAATTTTCTCGAATTTCATCAATCTCAATCTTTGACAAGGATCTTTCATTTGTTGGTGCGAAATTTTATGTTCTAGGCGTGTTGTTGTTGCAGGATCTCCAGTGCATGGTTCAGTCACATGTCCTCCCAATATTCAATGGAGTGATGGTAGCCTTGACAGAAACCTATACATTCAGACAAATGTGGTGACTATCTTAGCAATGGATGGTCGAAAGCGGTGGTTGGACATAAAAAAATTGGTATTTTTTGCATGATTATCTTGATTTCCTAATATGTAAAATTTTATAGAACAATATGTTTTGGTTGATATGTGTGAAAGCAAAATGTATCTAGTTGCCAAGCTTCTTTCTCCTGTTCTTTATGCTTTCCTTTCAATTTCAGGAACTTTTAATCTTATTGATAATTCTAGAGCAAGTGAAGCTACTGAAAGAAGCCTGCTTTCATAAACCCTCTGAAATTGATAAAAGAAACAATAGCTGACATGCCCTCCAACTTTTTGATCACTTTAGTGTATCTTTAGTAGGTTGTGTAAATCAAACTGTTTGAACTTTTAAGATGTTTTGTGACTATTGTAGCTTTTATAAATTTGTGAGTTTTAGATTATTTGTTAAATTTGGTGTATGGTAGATACAAAATTTAGTTATGGACAATATGACTCTTGTATTGTTAATACAGTTATGCCAGAAAGTTTTTTAGTTCAACAAACTTTTTTTTTTTATATTAGAAATAAAAATGTTGTAACTCATTTGTTCCCTTTGGGTGTGGAGGGGTCAAATGGAAGAAGTCATTTTGTGTTTGTGACCAACCTGGAGCCTTGTTCTGGAATTAGACTTCATCTATGGCCAGAAAAGGATAATTCTACTTCAACTTTGCCTCTCAGTGGAAGGGTCGTTGAAGTCACTTCAAAGATGATGAACATTCCCTCAGGTTCAGCACCACGACAAGTATGTTGTGCTTTTTTCCTGGATGGGAATTTCTTTTCATTTGGATAAACTGTATGGTACTTGGTTTAATAGATCACAATGTCTTGCATTCAGAGATAAGCTGCTGAAGTAGCAATTTAATTTATTTGATACAGTTAGCTACAGTTTTGAATTTACTATATTGCTGTAGATGGAACCTGGCAGTCAGACCGAGCAACCTCCGCCGTCTTCTGTATTTTGGTTGGGACCTGAAGACATGCGTGGTTTTAGATTCCTTACAATATCAATTGCTCCTCGTCTGGTATGCTTCTAAATACAAAATTGGACTATATCTGCGTTGTTTGTATAGTAGTAGAATGTTAGTTTCAAATTTATACACGCTTGTTGACAATGTTTGCTCAGACTATTTCAGGCAGACCACCACCTGCAGCATCTATGACTGTTGGGCAGTTCTTTAATCCAGAAGAAGGGAAGCTAGAGATATCTCCGTGGTTCATGCTTCAATCTACCTATTCTCAAAAGGTTGTTATTTCATAGCATTGACTGGCTCCTATACTTCAAGCAATTTTATTTATGTTTTTTAATACTCATACTAGTATTAGGTTATTTCTGAGTTTTTATAATTGTTTATAATTGCATGGCTCAGTTTTGTTATGTAAGCAATTGTTCCAACCATCAAGTTGGAGGGATGTTAACTTAATTATGCTTTGTCTAGATTGAGCCTCTAGTTCTTTATCACATGCGGCTTACAGCTCAGAAAGCAATTCCACCGACAAAAAATGAATAAAGCAGAAAAACTTAATGATAAATAAATAAATAATAATAATATTGCTTTATTACCATGTTACAAATCGTTCAAAAGCCTAATTTTGAATTATTGAAATGGACCCAACAAGATCTATTTTAGTAGCTTCAGAGCTTACAAAGTGCCCGTTTTGCAGGAGATGATGTTGGAGGAAGCTCATCCTCTTGCTGTCCAATTATCATTTTCCACCAGCTTGGGTCTTCTTCCTGTTACTCTGTATTTGAAAACTGCCAGCTGTGGAATAGATAACTCTGGACTTCCAGAAGAGGAAGCTGGAGAACTTGAATGGAGTAGTAAGGAATCTAATTCAACCAAACATCTAGACCAATTGTTCAGTGTTTTTGTTTGTTTTTTTGATCTTATTTTTATAAACTATGTTGCATAATAATTGATATATGTATATATATATATTCACTTTTGACATTGATCTTACCTAGGCTCTTGCATGTTTTCCTTATCGCTGACCTGGGCCCTAGCATATTTTCCTTCTGCAAAACCAAAGTACTTCCTCAGTTAATATAATTAAAATCTATTTACCTAATTTGATTAGATTAAAGAATTAAAGAAGTTAATTAATATGACCTATACTTTTCTAAAATATCCTAGTCATCTTCCTTAATTCCCTCATTTCTCTCCTCCTTAATTATTGTTGAGGGAGCATCAATAGAGATAAATTAGGAAAATACTGAATACTGATAAATATGAAAAATGTCTTATATTTAGGATTAAGATCAACTCTCTAAATAAGTCTCATATTAAGGACGGGAGGGAGTAATTCAAAATATGTGTAGTGCCTGGGTTGTATACTAAACCTTGCAGCCTTTAGCCTTGCACATGATCTTTTACTCTTACTCTTTAAGTTTTCATCTCAACTTTTTCTCACTTACTATGGAGGGTTTTTTTATTAATATATAATGCTACAAGTTCCTCCCACAGTAGTCAAAAGAATAAAATGTCATGCACTGCCAACATACTGTGGAAGAGGGGAGAAATAAAGGAGGAAAGGAATAAGAGAAGTCAGAAATTGGATTGGGCTTTGATCTTAGTCTCCCTTTGATGACATCTCCTAGGCTTACAAAATGTGACGAAAAGTTATAATCCATCGTTGACGTTGAGAAGTGGCCTTCCTTTTAATTATTTTGCATTTAATGCTATTGTGTTAGGGTGTTGCTCTTGTGTGGTTTTGCTGCCATGTTTATTTTACAGACAGCTGAGATAAATCTAGCTGGATGTTTCAGGGCTCTGCAAAATCCGTTGTTTTCCCCCTGTTGCGCTTGTTTATGATGACAAATGTGGTCTTCATATATATCCAAATTTGAACGACGAGACAATTTTGGTTGATTCCTCACCAGCACATTGGAGTTCAACCAGGCACACTGAGAAAACCTTTGTTCTTTTGCTGGTAAAATTTCCTAATACATGAAGTGATGGGACATTTGTTTTCCCTTTCTGTTATGAGCAGATAAAAAGAAAGAAGTTACTGATCATGTTTTGCAATTCATGAGGGGATAACAAACTGCCAAATTTTTTTTATTAATATTATATTACTGCTGCAGTTATGATAAACATTTTTCTTATTCTTTTTTTTCCTCCTCTATTCTGCAGGTTGATCCACATTGCTCTTATAAAAGTAGTATTGCAATTTCTGTCAGTGCTGCTGCTAGTAGGTTTATACTTTTGTATAACCCACAGGTCAGCTTTCTGATTGTGTGTTGTTGATGTATTATCGATTCAGATTTCTAACATTGATGCTGCTCTGGACATGTTTGCTCATTCTATTGGCAATTCTTTTGTTTATTTGTGAATCTAAGCTCTCAAATTCAGTGATTTTGATTTCTATCATTATATCTCTCTTCCTTTCCGTATTCTGGTGCTAATTAATTTAAACTATCAGTATCTATATAAACAAATTTGAAGAGAGGATGAAGGAACATTTACTCTTGGGTTTAGATGCCTCTTTAAGATTGTTGTGTGGCATAAATTCAGTTGATATCTCAAAAAATAGTCTCTCCAGTCAAGTTGATTTTTTTTGATAAGTTAAAGAAGCAAAATAAATTATTTATTCATATCATATATTGTGTTGTGTTATATTATATATTAGTTCATAAGTTAAATAAATAGTTCGAAAAAAATGATAAATTTTAATAACTTAAAATAATGTGATTAACTTGTTTAGAATTCTCCAAAAAAGTCAACGGGCCTTATAATTAGAATCGAAAGGAGCAGCTATGCTCTTTGAATCATTGAACAATTTCAAGATCCATCTAAGGCTTATTTTGTTTTTCATTGTGGAGATTTTGGCTGCTTAGTTGATTTTTTATAACACAGAAAAGTTTATTTATGTTGATGTATGTTTGAATTTTGTTTCATTTGACTTAATTTTGTTATCTTTTTTATATCAAATTGTTGTCTAGCCCATGAATAGCACAGGAACAAATTCTTGTTCTACTAATTTTCTTAAATTATCTTTAAAACTTACATCCCATGTAAACTGGATATATTTATCTAATTTTTTACAGCAATATTAATAATTGTGCTCATGAAATGATGTTCTTGCAGATAGTTGGTTTCTCCATTGCCATCATTTTCTTCTCTCTGATGCGGCAGGCGTATGCATGGGATCTTGATCTGCAGATACCTTCAATGCTCACGGCTGTTGAATCCAATTTGACAGTGCTGTCACAATTATTCTTTCTAGCCATTCTCCCCATTTTCTTTTCCTTGTTCCTTTCCTTAGTGATGTCTCAGCCAATTCCTCCCTTTGCTAGCTTCACCAGCATCTCTCTGATTTGTTATGTTTTTGCAAATGGGCTCGTAGCTATTCTAATTTTGGTATCTCACTTGCTGTTCTTTGTGGCTGCTGTTGCACACATATTCATCAAGACAAGGTTAGTATGCTGATTCTTAGCACTCTCAAAGGTCACTGGTTTATGACTTTATGTGATGATGTCATTATTGTAAATGCTTTTTGGATAATCTTTTGTTTCAAATAAATAAACATAGCTTGTTTTTCTATTCCTAATAATTTAGGCTAACACATGTACCTTGCATTTGTAAATTTTGGATAATCTTTTGTTTCAAACAAATTTTATTACTTTAACTTCCACTGCTCTTCTTCTTGTTCATTCAACATGCTCAAACCATCTCTAAATCTTGCTGAACATATTGCTACACATTGGATCATAGATGGCAAGGGTAAATATTTTGCAGGTGGCAAATGTGGGAACAAACTTCTTGCTTTATATTTCTTCAGTGGTTTGCTAATCTTTCCTCCATCATCTCTTCTTTCAAGGTAAAGTACAATACCTGTAATTGATAGTCAAACCGAAATATGTCCCACAAGGGGTTGGATTTCTTATCAGCGTTAGAGTAGGCAATTTCTGATATCCTTTTTGGTTTGTCACTCTATGGTGAAGAAGGTGGAAAGAAGAGGCTAAGCACGCGCTTATACTATTAGTTTTTTTTTTTTTCACTCTAACTTTAGCATGTTGATCATTGCATCTTTATTTGATGACCTCATTGAACAGTTGGTCAGGATTCTGAGAGCCAATCCAGTGCTTGTTACAGCACTTGCTGCAACTATATTGGCATGCTTGGTTCAACCAGCCTTGGGTCTATTTATACTTCTCTTCTCTCATACTGTCTCCTGTCACTCTGCTCTATGCAGGTATATCTCAGTTTAATTACTTTATAGTACTGCTTGTGATCTTTCAAATTTTACTCAATACTCCTGTGTTAAATGAAGTCTGTCTAAAATGTTTAGGATATATTTAATAGTGATGTGCAACACTTATAACTCCATCTAGCCTATATCAATGACTTTGTGATCCTGTGTTTTTGTAACAGTTTCCTGACAGCTTCGCGCTGCAGCCATGCACAAAATCAAAGTTATGATTGTAAAAGTGAACGCTACAATGGACCTAAGCAAGCTAAGTTGAAATTTGATGCTAGTTTTAACCGAACTTTTGATGATTGCTCTAACAGTCCTGACCCATCAAAAAGTTTTGGGGACACACAATTAGATCTGTTCCATCATCGCCATGGCTTGTTGATCTTGCATTTTGTTGCTGCTACAATGTTTGCTCCGTCACTTGTAGCTTGGTTGCAGGTATTTAGTTCTACATATGTTTCCTTTTTACAACATGTTTTCTGTTATGCTTCCAAATAAATTTCTTCATCCGCAAGAAATTGGTGGCTGTTGAATGGTGAGAAAATATACAACTAGTATATGTTCTGTTCTTACATAATGCATCTGAATATTAAGAAGCCAATATGATCCTGTTTATATCCTTGTTTGACTAATTTCATTTTGTGGGACATTAAAAATCATGGATGTGTTTAATTGTCTATTTCTCATGTTGTGCATTTTATTGTACCAGAGGCTAGGAATGGGCGAGAGCTTTCCTTGGCTCTTGGATTCTGTTCTTTGCATTGGCATCATCCTTCATGGCATATGCAACTCGAAGCCGGAGTTCAATTCCTTCTTCTTATCCTTAACCGGCTTACCGGTACCGATATCAATCCGAATCCTCAAAGTGAGACTATATTTTATCTATCTAGTAGCCGGATACTGGTCCTATTTTTCTGGTCTGGCATTGGCTCCTTACCTAGCAATTTATGCCATGGCTGCCGTGGGAGGCGTTTCCTGTGCTTTTCAAACGCTTCAAAGAAGTTACAGAGATAAGAAAGAGATTGCTTATGAAGGCTGCCGAAAGCATTCGCATAGGCACTGAAATCTTGGTAGCGTTTTGGTGTAATCACATGATCATAGGAGGCTAACTAACATAGTGAGTGAAAAGTGCCAGTGACATGGAACCACCTGGATTTTTGCTGTTAGATATGTTCTGGACACGTTGTAGAAGTGATTTTACAGTGCTCAAAGTAAAAGCATGAGATAAATATGTAAGAAGAGTTTTATTTTAACTTGCAGAAAAGCACTTTAAAAAACGATTTTTTTGCTTCCTAGTGGAGCACTAAGCATGTTGTTCATGTGGTAATGGGATTTTTTTGTGGCTGTATCATTTTATTGCGATCTCATTAACCTTGTCTTTTGCAATTTTATCATGAGGAATTTACTTTTGCCGTTTGAATATATTTACTTGAGCATTCTATTTATTTAAATACATGTAAAACCTTTTTCCATGTAGTTATACTCTCTAGTCTTAATTATAAGGGCTTTTTAAAGAATCCTAAGAAAATTTTAAGAAAACTAAATTAATTACATTACTGTAAAATATTAAAATTTGTCGTTTTTTTTAAATTATGTTGTTTGACTTATGAACTAATATATAATGTAATAAAACACAATATATTATATAATTAAGTAATGTAATTAGCTTTCTTTGGATTTTCTTTGGATTCTCTAAAAAGCCCTTATAATTAAGATTGGAGGGAGTATTTTTTTTAAAATTGTTTTTTGGTACATGTGTTTTTTTCTCTTAAAGTTGAATATTTAATTTACCTTGTTATAATTTTGCTCTATTATATTACTAATGGAAAGTAGACACTATAAACTAGAAACTAGAAATAAGCCCTCAATTCCACCTCAGTGTCCTCTAAGCTTAGGTTGTCTGAATATTAAATATATATTTTTTAATGTTATACCTCTAATTAATTTTTAATATTTCTCATTATCTTTTTTCATACATTTTATTTCATATTTTTTTCACTATTTCTCTCTCTTACCATCTTATAAATTGAAAAAAGAAAGTAAATTTCTTACATATTATTTTTTTTAACTAACGTTAACGAATTTATCAAATTACCCAATTTGGTTATTTTGATCTTATAAAAGGAATTGGAGAAGATACATTATCAGGGTTCAAGGTTTATGGTCCATTATCTCTCTGTTATCTTTTCTTCATCCATTCTCTGCCATCTTTTTTTCTTTTTTTTTTGCTATTGATTTGGTATCACGAGTCTGTCTCTTTTATTTTTTATTTTTGCCAACGAGTCTGTCTCTTTTAACTTGAGTACTTTACACAGTCTAAACTAATTCAAATCAAGCCAGGTGGGACCCTTTTGAGTGGCCAGTTCTATCACGGAGTATTTAACATTGTCATATTTCCAAGTTTAAACTCAAGATCTTTAGTTAAGAGGGAACAACTCCCTTACGAAGTAATCCAAGCGCGGCTCATCTCTTTTTCTTTCTCACTTAGACACTTACCATATTATGTTTCATAATATGGCCTGCCATTTATGTTGTTTTCTTGTCTTACCTTTGATGATTTTCAGTTTTTCTCTAACTCACCAGTCACCAATGTCAAGCATCTTGCCCCAAACATATTTATACTTTTATTGTGTGAAATTTGCCTAACTCTACCATTCTCGTTTCGGCCCCCAAATCTACTGGTGGAGTGAGTGAAGGAGAGAGGACAGAGGAGGGAAGCCGAGAGGGAGCCTGACCCGGGCGAGAGAGCCGTTATTCTATATAAATGGATGGATGCTTAAAAAGCGAGGATTTTTTTTAAAAAAAGTATTATTTGAATAATATGATTTCAAAAGCATAACACGTAAGACAGAATTATTTGAAGTGTTACAATTTCATTGGCCGCTACTGATATTAGTTAAATCTTTTTGTGAACTCAATTAACTACATCATTTATGCTCTAACAAATTAAAACATAATAACTTATGATTTGAATTGATACTTCTTTAATATTAACTAGCATATTATTAAAAGGATCATGTCTCAAGTTTTTTATATTAATTTTATCAGATTCTTCAATCATAGATGACTATATGTTTTATTTATTGTGTTTAAACTTATAATTAAATAATCATAATTCAAAAATAGGACAGATGGTCACATGTAGTTGGAGAACTGACGAAATTGATATAAGGAAATTAACCTAAGCATTTTCTTTATTAAAATTAAAAGATTTCAAGATTTATTTTTTTAATTATTTATGAAATCTTAATTAATGAATTTTCTTATAGAACTAGATAATATGAATTAGATCAGCAGCCAATTAGAATTAATATTGTCCATATTTAAATTTATTAAACCACAAATAACGTAATAAACTGAATTCACAAAAAAATTTCTCGTGCGTTGGGTATATGCAAGAATTTTTTTATAGAGACAACTTCTTCTTTTCTTTTTAATTAAAAGATCAATATATTACTTAAAAACGAGATTAAACAAATACAAAATCATCATCAAGATCACTAAAAGAGAAAATTTTCACAGCATAAGAGTTGCAGTAAGGGAGTCACATCCTTCCCATGGAGATTCGTTGATGAAGAAAATTTGAGCGAAACATTTCTTGCTGGGCTCCAAATTTGCAGTCTGTTTGGATACCATGGAAAAAAGTCATTTTGGAGTTAAACCAACTTTTTGGGAAAAAGATATCTAAACACTTTTACTTTTTTAAAAAAGTCATTTTAACCCCAAACTAAATTTTTTTCCTCTAAAACCAATTTTTCAAAAAGCTATTTTTTTTACTTTTCTTTTTCTTCATTTTTCCACTTTTCTCTTTCCTCTTTCCCTAAAATTTCTACTATCCCAAACCAACTTTCTTTATTTTTCACTTTTCTCCTTCCTCTTTCAATTTTATCATCTTATAATATAGACTAATGTTGTAATTTTAATTTTATCATCCAATTTATTTAAATTACATGTAAGGGTTGTGATGTGATATAAATTATTTTTATATTAGTCCATATTTAAGATGCTAAAATGGAAAGAGGAAGAAGAAAAGTGGAAAAATGAAAAAAGTTGGTTTGAAAAAGTTATAAAAAGTAACTTTTGAAAAAAATTAGTTTTAGAGGAAAAAAAAGGTTGGTTTGAGGTTAAAATGACTTTTACAAAAAATATGTGTGTTTGAGTGTTTTTTCTTCAAAAGTTGGTTTGGGGTTAAAATGGCTTTTGCACAAATGTGTGCTTGGGTATTTTTTCTTCAAAAATTGGTTTGGGGTTAAAATGGCTTTTGCACAAATGTGTGCTTGGGTGTTTTTTCTTCAAAAATTGGTTTGAGATTACAATGAATTTTACAAAACATAGGTGCGTTTGGATGTTTTTTCTTCAAAA
>JBAGKO010000003.1:9389904-9408908 GCA_037177275.1 Acacia concinna | reverse complement strand
GACCAGATAACTAAACCGGTGAGAAAGTTAAGATTTTAGGCTTATTAGTATGAAATTATAAAGGAAATTAATTAATTTTTTTTTTTAAAAAAGGGGTGAACCGGTTTAGTATGAACCGGTCCGGTTCACCACCGGTTTGACCGGTCCAGTTCACTTCTACAATACGCATTGAACCGGACCGGTTACCATACCGGTTCACCAGTTTGAACCGGCCGATCCGATCCGGTTTTCAATACCATGGTTTAAATTACTCATGAAAAAAAAACATTTAATGGCAAAATTGGGTCATAAGATACTCCGAGTATTGGATGAAGCACAAATTACTATTCGTACTCTAGGATGCTTGACCACAAATTAACTCTGGTTTTTTATTAAGTTGCATTATTTTATTCCAAGGCCATTTAATTGATCGAGCAGGGGCTATCCTGATCTTTTCCGTCAATTATTTAGTGTTTGTTTTACATTTGCAAACTGTTTTGACATTCAAATAGCCTCAGTCTATTAGATTAAATATCAAGGTATAGTCTTGTTATCCAATCAACCCAAGTCTCTAAAATTAATTAGAAGAAACTAATCCAAGTTCTTCCAGCAAATCCATAATGGACCAGACATTTCAAGCACAATATACCATCATGAAGCTTTTGATTAGTCTTCTAAACTTATTTTTTTAGTGTGTGTTTGGATGGGGAGAAATAGGAAGAAAATGAATATTAAGTTTAAAAACTTTCATAAATAGTAAATAAATTTACTATTTTAGAAGTTTTATCCCTTAATCTTCTCTCCATTCAAATATGGGGTTAAAGAAATGATTGGCTTCACATGTCATCACCTAAACAAACAGAGCTGGCATTTAAGTATAACAACTGTTTCAATTACTTAAGAAAATCATGTAACAAGCCTTGCATCATACCATTATTTTCGTTGCAAGTTAAGTACACAAGAAGATCATTTTTTGAAAAAAAACAAGAGACTTATTTTCTAACAAGTATCTGCATTACATGGCCGGCATGGAAAGTTTCTGCTTGGATCTTTCAACATGATCCCAATATTTTTTGGGCAATGGGAAATGAGGGAGTTATGTCCACAGGTACCTAAAACATACAAAAAATACTATCAGCTAGGTAAAAAGTGCAGTAACTAAATTATGGCTTGTTTGTTAGAAATTAGAATTAAGAGTTAGTTTCTTATGTGTAGCCTTGAGGTACTGGTATTTTTCTGCAACACCTTTCATTAGCTTCAACAAATATTGTTTTGTATGGGAAAAAGCAGAAATAACCATCAAATGGACACTTGCTAGAATATTATTATTACATTTAAGGCTAAATTATACATATCGCCCCTTAAACTTTGGACCATGTATAGATAACCTCCCTAACCTATACAGTTAATTTTGTATATCATATATCTGCACGCAACTTAAAATTTAGGGGGTTATCTACATATCTACATATTAATCAAAGTTTGAGGGGGTTACACTTGTATGCACGCAGAAATAAAATTTAAGGGGATATATAATTGATAGTTGGGGGATTAGTTGCACAAATTTAAAAGCTCATGGAGGTTTATTATCAAGTCTTAAAATTATAAGAGGGTTATTTGTACATGGTCTGAGTTCAGAGGAGTTTTGTGTAATTTAGCCTTCTATTAATAACATATCGAATTAATTAGAAGATTGTCCATAATCTGTTAATGCTTCATGAACATCGTCATTAATTGATGTTTAAGTGAGGCAACATTGTATTAATAGTACAAGAATTAATCATGTAAATTTCTTGTTCAATATTCAGCTCCTTATCTGGAATGCTAAGATACTCTTGTACTTCAAATTTGGTAAAACCAAAACAAGAAACATAACTGGAGTATCAAAAAACACAGTCCTACTTAATATCAACCTATCAGACTCGCAAATAACAGAGTACTGTGATTACCTGAACAAGCTCTAACTTCTTCAAAGCAACTTTCAACGGTTCTGTAAGCACACTATATTTCTTAAGAAGCAAACCTGCCGCCTCTTTGTCACCTTTGGCTTGTATGGTGAGTATCTCCTTGCTCAAACTCTCAACCGCTCCTTCAATCTTTGAAGAAGCAAAATATAATTATAGCACAAATTAAACGGTCAGATAACCAAGAGAGAGGGCGAGAGAATTGAAGTCAATTATACCTTGGAAAAATCAACTGAAAAGCTGTCGTCATTATGCAAGATAAATGCCTCTTTCTCATATAACCAGTTGAACTGCAATGCTTGCCCTTTTCTAAATATATGACAACAGACCAAAAACAAAAAAGAAAAATCAGATGCTAGATAACAATAGACAACAGATGGAGGAAAAGCGTATAACTAGCTTACCCATGAGCTTCCTCTAAACCAAAACGTACTGACCGGAAGCATCCAGCAAGAAAAGAAACATACATGGACTTCAATAAACTCTTGGAAAGTAAGTCCTGATGCTCATACAAGCCATAAAATAGCGTTAGTTATGGCCCAAAAATCACAGAAGGCCAAATTTGGCTGTCAATGACTGCTAACTGGTGAAGTGTTGGAAGTTTCAACTATTCTGCAAAGGTTAACCTAATGTTTGGTAAAGAAATTTTGGATTTCAATTGAACATGTATGAATGCAATGCCTGAAATATTTCAAAACTCGCAACCAGTTTCATATTGGACAATTGCGTAAGTACATATAAAAAAAAAAAAAAAAAGCTTCAAGGATAGTAAACAAGGACTAGCAGTGAGAGATGTAGCGGCCCCCTCCCAAGAAAAGAAAAATACATCAATAATTTTTTTTTCTGATGAAGAATACAAAAATCAATTGAAATTGAGAAAAAAAATTATATTATATTTGCTAGTTAAAAAAAAAAAAAAAACGATTATGCCAAGACTAACTTGCCCATTCTAACTGTGATATTGTGTAAGTGAAGAAAACCTGGGCTGATCGGGACTGGGCATAAGATTGCCCCGACAAACATTCCATATTCTGTTGCAATTTGGCCCCCCAATCGTCATGTTCTAGATTTATCACTGAGGACTAGTTAATTCTAGCATGACCACGAAGCTTAGAGATTATCTTAAGGAGTTGCATTGGCATCTATTTCCATTAGGATAATTTTATTATTCAAACTATCTTCGAGAATCTAAAATATTGTTGGGACTCTGGTTGATTTCCTGGAGATGAAAAAATTAACTTCCCTAGCATCTTCTTGTCTTAGTAGATAAATATACTCTTTCCCTCGTTACTTCTAGTTTGTAATTTTCCTTGACATTTTCTTTTGCTCTCTCCGTTTCCTTTATCGCTTCTTCCTTATTTCTTCTCATTTTCCAAGCTTCCTTTTCTCCTCTTCCTTGTGATGTTGAACCCAGGGTTTCCAGTCAATATGACAATGCACAGGACAAATGTATTCAATGATAATTAAATTTAACAAAACTACCTTGCCAATTAAGAACCTCAATGCCCAAAGACCAACTATATCAGCTTTTGCTTCTTCCAAAGCAGAGTGGAATTCTTTCAATTCCTGTATCAAAAGAAAGAATATTATACATTAGTTTAACAGTCAAATTGACACCATCGATCCATCATTAAATGACTAAGTTTGCCACAGGAGTTCTAAAATTCACACAAATTTCTAAGACAACATAAATAATTAAACTGACCAATCTCACTGTAGACTTCTGACCATTTGGAAGTATTATGGTATGAGGTCCGATCCCATGGCAGCATTCGTGACAAATTGTATGAGTAAAAAATGATTCAAAATCTACAAGTTCTTGTTGTTCCTTTGCAACACAGACCTCAGCAATGGGCAGAAGAATATGCTTAAACCTGATTATGATAGACAGAAGGTTGGTAAAAATTATCAACAAAAGAAAGAGATTCATATTTGTAACTTGAACAAACTAGGCATCTGAACACAAGAAATTTTACTTTGCCTCAGAAACATTCTTAAGCATGACCATTGATGTTCCTCGATCATTTACTATACGCTCATCATTTGGCAGATTGAAAGCAACAGTCTGTGGTCCCTTGACATCCTGACAAAATAATTCATCAGTGTAAAATTTTCATTCAAATAATTTACAGCCTAAGATCCTGCACCAAAAGCAAGAAAATCTGGACACTGGATAGTACTTGCAGGTGAGACAAGCATTGCATTTTAAGAAGTACGTGTCATATATAATAAATGCTTAAGCCAGTTCTCCCAGATTATATATTCATATAGTGAAACTATTTATCTTGTCATGATATACTATAACCATTCTTCACTCATCAGGTTTCTATCAAGAAGAGCAACCCGTTTTAAATCATGCTCTGAGACAAAACAATTATCATTTCAAAATCGAACATCAAAAGAATTATTACTTAAATAAACATAAATCTTGTTAACTAGCATCATAAGAAATTTATGAATATTATATTATTCTTGATACTCACCCCAGCATTATATATAAGCTGGATAACACGGATAGGAGCAGCATTTACATCTTTTGATTTGTATACACTGTCCATTGGAAGATTTTGCTCCAGGACCTTCAATAGCAGAAATCTTTTGAGATTTGATAGTACATAAAAATTATTATAAAATGCTTGTATGATCATAATTGATTCTAGGACATCACTTGCAAATTGTCACCAAAGAGTTTCAGTTGAGCTGTAGCTTGATCATCCCGGACTCCAATATATGCTTCAAAGGTGGCCTAGAAGAATAGAAATTGAATTACTAAATTTTAAAAGTAGAAAGATACTCATTTTTAAAAGCGAGAAACTACTTCTGAGAAGTTGGCTAATCAAAGATGTTGGGTAATCAACCTAACACGTTGAAAATGCAAGAATTACTAATAATAACATAAACACTACAACACAGAAAACTCTAAAGCGATTAGGCATTTTCCAAATGGTATGTCCCAGATGTGTTGGGCATGAACACTATTCCTTTTTCCCCCCTTGAAGTGCGCCTATGTTTCAAAGGTTCCTATTTCCATACCTGAAAGAGACAAACACTTGAGGAAATGGCAATTGAAAAGTAATAATTGATTGACTAAATGGCTATAGGCAAAGTTCCATACATTAAACTAAGTAGTCTCTGTCAATATTCTATTGAAGCCTAAGCTATAGGAAGAGTAGCCTAACTTGTTAGCCTCATTCACCTCAAAAGACAACTCACCTACTTTTACACTTCCATCCAAATAACTTGATACACGTAATCTTTTGCATTCTTATGTAATCTTGCTGGTATTATTGTTGGAGAAGCTAAATAAAATTAGAAGTTCTAAGGGACACAAGGAGAAAACATGGAATGCATATTTGTCTGTCTCAGGATTTTCACCGCAAAAGTTAAGCGAGTCCCAAAACCAAATTAACAGGAATTATCAAGGACCTCATCAAAGTTATAGGAAAGAAGGAGAGATTGCATTTTAAAGCATCTTCTGCTGAGCTAAGTACTCCCCTATCAGGTTGAAACCACTGATAAGGGAGGAACACCCAATTTAATTTCACAAGATCCTCAAACCATGCCACATGGCCCACTAGAGATGTGAATACTTGAAATCTTAAATCTAAAGTATCAAGATTCTTGTGAATCGGCTTCCAAATAATGACCATAATAATATATATTCACATTAATTGTGTGAAGCATAATCATTTTGTAGTGGAAAAAGAGACAAAGTTCTTAACTGTACAAAGAATTGAGGCTCAAGGCCAAATTGCTTAAGTGATCTGGATGCAGTACAAAGCCTCAACAAAAGATTAATATTAATATTTACCTTATATCCAAATATTGCATCTTCATAAGTCTCATATGGTCCAATAGTAACATCCAACTTCGAATCCTGCACAGAAAAGGGAAATAGATCAACAATTATATCATGACAAAAATATAAAAAGATCAACAATTATATGATCTTGAAATTGCCTAGAAGTAAAGCAAGTTGCAGCAAAAACTAAATATCCTAATCAAGGAAAAAAAGTTTTTAAATTCAAAGGGCAAGGTCACTATTTAATGATGTGTCTGACCATCTTCTCTGTCCTAGCAAGACTGATGACTAGCAACATAAAAGATACAGTGCAGGCAAGTGAATGACCACACAAAGCATAGCAAAGTATTCAGGCTGATCATGGACCAAAACAGACCTCAGTTCTTGTTCCAAATCCCATTAAACAAATTCCTTCTGATTTCCATTGTAGAACCCAAATTTTAATTCGGCTAACGGCGAGGGCATTGAACATAATAATGGTCAATCAAAGTTAAAATTGACGAAGTATATACATATAGTGGTACAACTTCCTCGTCCTCTTGCTAATAGAGTGGTGCAACTTCCTCTCACTCTTTCTCCACACACACACACACAAAGCTTGATCCTCGTGATCTGATTCAGAATATGGAATGACTGGCTTGTTCTTGCTTTATATCACTTGAATCCCAACAGGCTTTCACCTTAAATGAGAATGTTAGAGGTCTGGAATATAATCCAGTAGGACTCATCCTATAAGCCTGAGCTTTAAAGATTGAAGGGGTCATTGACATTTTTATCCGGTCTTATAAATGTCATTAGGAGCAATACAAAGAAACTTTGTTTTCTCTTTTGCCTAAATAAAATGCGCTCGATCATCAAGTAATCATTCCAATACGAAGGAGGATGGAAATAGATTAAAGAAAAGCATACACGTTCAGTAGAAGAATCCAACAGTCATGAATATGCTCCCTCAGTCATGCTTATAATGATAACAAAAATAAGATTGCTGATTTTTCTAAAACAACAAAATCTAGGAACCTTCAGATGAGTTTTAAAAAGGGATTGGTTAGACAGTATCCATCTTACATGTCTCATCGAGTAGCCAGAACATCTTGTATTAGAAAGTTAATGAAAGAACTAACCAACTCAATCCAAGCTATGTCTGAGTCATAATAATCATTTGACAGGAAAGCATCAGCCTTACTGTGTAGCAGCCTCTTCAAACTAAATTTAGGGGAAAAAAAAGAGTTAGCCAGCATTTATAAATTAAAATATTCCAATGATGGGTGGATAATGAGCATAAGAAAGTATACCTTGATGAGTCAGCAATGTTCCCAGCTTTATGCAATAACTCTGCAGCCTTTGCAAGAAGAGATTTGTACTCTTGAGAGTAAGGAACTATATAAAGATCATGGGCAGCACCTGCTTTGTTATCCGTTGTATTAGAATCCAAAAGAAATTCACTGTGTCTTTTAATAACACTGAAAAAGCCTGTTGCTTCTATCTGTTGATCCTTTTCTAGACTGTCCTTCCATAGTTCAAATTCCTACATGACAGAAGCTCATTGTTTTCCATGTCTTAAAATCAAATTCTTTGCAAAGCACATTATTAGCAGTAGTACCAATTTATCCATGTCTGGAGGGTAGAAATTTGCTCCAGGTGGTTTCTGCACAGGAAATGCTGCTCTATATTCCAGACCCTTCCAATCTTTAACTGGTTTTGTTGCATTTGGGAGCAACCTTATGGCTGAATCAGCGGTTGTCAAAAATGCCTGGCCTTCATCAAGGGTTGACCTGCCAACACAGTGAAAGATAATTAAACATGCACAAAAGAGATTATTTTGAATTCTTTTACAAAATAATTCAAGCCAAGATATTAAAACAAAACAATTGCAGCACTCAGGGTAGCATGATGTTTATATATTTTTCAAACGAACAATATACTTTTGGAAACCTCAAATGAGAACAGCCATTTCATTTCAGTTTATCTTTCCCCAACTATTTTTCATTATATTGACCAAAATAAGTTATAAATTATGTTCATAATTCCAAGTTACACACTGTACATCCTTGAAGTGACAGAAATCTAACTGGGGTCAATACAAAAGAGGGTTATCAATGTTTAAGTCAGCTGCAATAAAATGATGTGTTATCCTACCCAGGTGAACTGTCTCAAGATTCTAGAAGAAAGCATGGTTTTAATTTTTCAATATTAAGCCCAATCTGTGGGTATAGGTGACCTACCAGTACAATGATCTGAGTTTTTATTTATGGACAAAAAATGATTATGATAAAGCTAGCATTAACATTGCTTGAGGGAAATATCAATATAGCAATGTGTCTCCCAAACAGGGGTAATACTGAGAATATATATATATATATTAGGACGAGTCTCCCAAACAGAGGTAATAGTGAGCATGTATACATATTAAGATGACACTGGCTCAATATATGAATGTTATGGAATTTTGAATTGATTCTATTAAATGTCAAATTCATTAACACATTTACTGATCTTTATTTCCCTGTCTAGGCTTGTCAACTATGCGGTTTTATAAGTGATAATTTGGTTTCATTATTCAGACTAATGTATCGTTGATCTATTTTTCAACTATTTCATCTCTATGCTGGTTGAGTATCAATGAGTTTTAACTCCCTAATTTGGTTATTTGTATACACGTGTTTCCACTGGTTCTATGTGACTAAAGGTGTTTTTGGTTCAACTGAAGTGAGGTTCTTTAAAGTTAAATTAGAAGAGATTATAAACTTGTTTGATTCAAGAATAGGGAATGTTAGGTTTGATTTCTTGTTTGGTTTAAGAGGGTAGGTGAGGGGAATTAATTATAAGTGAACGAATACACCCTTTTCTCTTTTTCTATATATTTTCCTTATTCTATTACAATTTTTTTATTAAAATTATTATTTCTTAATTTATGAATTAAAATATCTGTTACCTCATATATATAATAAAAATTTATAAAGGTTTATAAAAAAAAATTATAAAGGATGATTTTATTGATTTAAAAAAAAATCTATGTAAATAAATTCATTCTGTCCAACTCCAACCCCTTCTGCACATATGGGTTCTTCTTTTTTGTGGTTTTCTCCACCGAGATTAGTTGAAGCCACTATGAGATATCTGTCAGTTTTGGCTTCAGTTTCCTTTCTATTTTCACTTGATTTCTTTTTCTAATTTGGAGTTTAATTTTGATGTGCCGTGGGTTGAAGCAAATGTATTCTGGCCACTCTTCTCAAGTTATTTTCACTAAAATCATAATCCTATTTTATAAATCAATGCTGATTAAAGTTGGAGAATGATCCTAGAGATTATAAGAATGAACCCAAAGATTATGAATGAGCAAGACAACAACAGAGATTTCAACAATGGTTGACTAAGAAGAAGAAAGCAGCAGTGATTGTGGCTAGAGAACCAGGTGCTGGAAACGTCGACTGAAGGACCAGGTATTGGCGGCAATGGTAGGAGGAGGATTAGAGGTGACCAAGCGTGGCACAGGGTGAAAAGCGGCAGAAGAGAATGAAATGAAAAGGGTACTCTGGGATATTTGAAAAATAACATAGGTGATTTGGTCAGAAATGGGGAACCCCTAGAAAAACCTTCAATTCCAATTTTTGAACCAAACACACAATTCATCATCTCATCCCTCCCCTCCAAGAAACCCCAACCAAACAAACACTAAGAGATCGACAAGAGAAATACTCCTTGTAACATTACTTCATGTTTCAAAGAATTTTATATAAGTGTAGCTAATGTTAGTAACATCATTGTAATCCACAGTGTTTTGCATTAAATAGGAGCCTTGTCAAAGAAATTGCTAAACAATGGGGCCAAGTAACAGTTGGAACTGTCTTGTTGACAATCTGGTGAAACTGAATTGGCTGCCACTATTTATTTACTATAGGCTGAAATAGCCTTTGACAGAGGTATTTACATATGTAGCACAGCACCAGTAGTAATGGCTTAACATGAAAGGGTAAGCTGTCACGACTTACCATGGCGTCTTGTTAATCTGATAATAGGACCATTTCAACTTATCTAACTCTGAACTGTCAGCATGCCTTTTCAGCCAATCTCTTAGAACTGGATTACTGTACCAGGCCTGATTTGGAAGTAAACAAATTAACAAAACAAATATTAGTGATGTACATTACCATGAGCATCCATCTTCCAAGTTCAAAATAAATTTTGTGAAGCAGGAAATAAATTTCCGGTCAAATTTTATAATGAGCTGAGAATAATATGATTATCAAACATCCACATGATCCAGCACAGCCATCCACATCATTAAAGTTTTTGCAGCTGAAGTATACTGTTTTGAATATAATGCGCGAGACAAGAACACGCCAATGTAAGGACATATAGAGATAAAGATGAGCGCACACATATGAACAAAGGCATGAAAGCATTTCTGTACATGTATTGCAAACCAACCTGCAGATAAAAAAGTTCATCCATAACAGTTGCAGCCTTGATGAGAAAAACAAGAGCCTCTCTATCTGACTCAGAGAGCCCTGTCAACTGCAAAACATAAAAGAAAATTTGCTTCTAATGGTTAAGTGGCAAGATCAAGTTTTGGCAAAAAAATGTAACTAGTTTAAGGATTTCTAACACGTTGTGAACAATAGCAACAAAATAAGGGATCACATTCTTTTTAAATTTTGACATATTGGTTTATTTATTCCTGTAGAAAATATATCCAACATTCTTCCAGCTGATTACTCTGATTTAACTGTAGTATGTCGTCTTCAATAGAACAAATTATCTCATACATCTCATAACAATTACTCAATTACACGTAATCTTACCATATTCTATTCTAGTTTCCAAAAAGTCAATAAAATATTCAACAATTGTCCCCTATGGATAAATTTTTAATGTAAGCTTTTGTAATAAGAGTGAGAACTATTATTTAGGATCAAGCTCCTAATTTTAAGGGAACAAGGAATAGAGTGAAAATTTTATGGTAGTGATCAAGATAAATTTACTTTTACGGAAAAGGAAACAGCTACTCTTTTTTTCCCTTGTATTTAAAGGCCCACCAAGAGCAACAACCATATTTAATCATAAGTATAGAATACATTACATTCACAGGCATCTTGGATGAAGAGGAATGTCGTACTGAAGGGCTAATGTTACCTCAATCTAACAAGAGAAATGGACAAACTGTGCTGAAAGTAAAAACAGATCATGAATAGATGACAATCAATAAAATAACCAAGGCAAATAACCAAAAATTCAACTACCTCTGCACTGAGGGAAATAGGAGCATAACGTCTGAGTTGCTTTTGTAGACTCAAACTGCGTGCCACAGTATTGTCTTTGTACCTTCAACATATTCACAAGAAACCAATATACATTGTAAAAAAAACAAAAGAGGTGTATAATACATTAATGACAGGCACATATTAAGAAATAACATACCTCATATTTATTATATCAAAAAGTTGACCATACTGTCCATGAACATCATAAGGGACATAATCTGAATCTTCTTTGGCCAGTAGCTTTTTGTATTCTTCATATGAGATATATTTAACAGCAGAAACTTCACTTTCCTATCATTGTAATAGAAAATTTATCAGACCAGGCAAATTCATTACGCCAATCACTCATGCACTTGAATAAATATGTAAATGAAAGTCCTAATATTAGATTCGCATGGGTGTACACACACAGGGAAGTCATTATGAATCACTATTATCTCATACATCGCTACCCTGAAAATGATAATGCTGCTACTGTGATAAAAATGCATCCAAGGAAAACCAATGCCCATGGTCAATTGAGGAACATAATATTTAATTAGGTCACATGGTGGGTAATCATTTGAGTCCTGGTCGATGTTGAGACCTAGTTAAAATTGGTTGATGCCCAATAATTGCTTCTTCTTTTTTCCGCACACGATACCTAATAATTGCTTAGTTATTACAATAACATGATGAAACCTTAAATCCACAAGAGGATGACACCTTTGATTGAGTCTGACCATTAAAGTATCACACTTCATTTCATGATTTTAATGCCTCTTTATATAAACCATTAAATTTCATAAAATAAAATGCTTATACTAATTACAACTTCATGTTAATATTTCTCCAATCATATTATTAAAGGCAAGCTCCATGTAGTGAATTAAATGCTGATGGTCCAAAAAGGCACAAGCTTCTCATAACAATAAAGCTCAGATTAACAATTAGGTTACCCAAAACCAGTTGTGCATAGAAAAAACAAAGTTGATTTTAATGTAATGAGTAATGACCCATAATTACATGCCATATAATTGTTTCATAGGTGAAGTAAGCAACTTGTAAATAGTGCATTTTGTTTCATTACCACATAACAGTCATTTACAAATACTTTATAGAAAACATCAATCATACTGATCGTTATAGATGTTGAACAAACTACAGTGCATCATATTTATCAACCCAAAAACACTTTACATGCATCTGATGGAATAACCATAGTAATATCAGTATAACTACCATTTTAGGAAATAATGGAAAATATGTGATGCTTGAAAGTCCATTTTGTTAACATGTAAAGCATCCTCACCTGAAGAGTAAAGGCTTCCAGTGGAATAGGATCAAGAGTTGTCACAAGATATACATCATTATATTCATTATTAATATAATTTCCATCATTTATGACGCTGCAATTCATAATTAAAAAGGCATTAGCTTATCAATAAATAATGTTTAAATCCTCAGAGGTCAAGAGATCAGATATAAAAAAAGTTTCGTACATATGAAAAGAATTCTTATTTGTAAAACGCTATGAAAATATTTTTGCTGTGCCATTAGCTATACTAATCCACCTACTCTCACCATTTCAGAACTTGCTCAAGCATATTAGGTTAAATGCTAAAATTTTACGACGTATCACATTTGTCAGAAAACATGAAGATAATACAAGTACAACATTAGCCACTCTTGAACCCTTGGTTGAAACTTAAAATTTAAAGATCAACTGGTCCTTTCACACTGTAGAAGAAATTTGCCCAAGAAGTTTCGACTTTAAATTTTATTATTCCAACTCTTAGTCATAAAAGCTATTATTGGGCCTTAGTCAAACTGATCTGATATTTGGATCAACTGGATCCAAAACAAATGCAACTGCTAATTTGGATTAAATAAGAAACAGTCCCAAATTAGCAGTGCTTTGGCATATATTGCGCAGGTTGATGTAATAGTGTGCTAGTGGTGGCAATAAAGATGATACCAGCATCTGCCAATATTAATAATTCCAAAACTTTAACCTGCCACAAAAGAATAAATTTCAAACAATTTTTCCCAGATTCCAAAGGAAGAGAAAAATGAGAGCATGCAAGACTCTCTTCTACGTTATTTACCATTCAAGCTAACTGCCAAATTTCTTGTACAACACCACAGAAATTGAAAGCTCCATGATCAATAAGAATAAAGAATGTTTAAGGCATTCAAGGTTTGGTTTAAAGGCAAATATTTGTGACAGAGTACATTAGTGCCACCACAAAGGAATTATTTTGATTTACTGACCACTCTTGAAGGAAAACAAATAGCATTTCAAATGCATCCTTTGGAAGGGTTAGACCTAACTCTTCTTCGAGCTCCCTCCTGCAAATAACATATATATATTAAATAAAATTAAAAATACAGAGAGAGAGAGAAGGGGGAGTCATCCAAAACTTGGTCGTTAATATGCATAATTCTGCAAAGAGTACAACATTAATATTTTATAAAGGCAATCTGTATATCAAACACTGCTTAATTCAGTGAAAAAGGGAAACATTGTTTAATTCTACTGATATGTTATTCAACATCGGGATTAAAACATATTGGCAAAGGACCACTTGAACTCTAGCGTCATTCAAGCATACCCACATCTCCAGCAGACAAATAAGATAAAGTAGGTTCTCTAATGCAATATCTATTTCAAATTCTAAATTTAAGAGAAAATATTTCTTAAAAAAGTTGAGTGGCTCATTAGTGCAAACAACCTAATAGTGTTTTAAATTAGTAAACCATGTTCATTGTTTTAACTATAGAACTCATCAATTACCGTTGTCAGGAAATAGGAAATAAGAAATAAGATCCCATACTCATTATCTAGAATCAACAAAAATGTTCAAAATCTAGCAAATGTAAGATCAATAACACATTTGGATGGAAATGAAACTCATTACCGAGCAGATATCAGTGAGGAATCACCAGCAGCTATATGTCCGGCGCTGGAGATATCCCACAAGCCTGGCCACGAATCCTTGCTATTAGCACGTCGTTGGAGAAGTAGTTCTTGAGTGCTCTCCGCAAAAATCCACACATGAACAGCTCGATGGTAATCCCCATCTCGATGAACATGTCCTCTGTACATGAAGTGACAGACCAGAATAAAAGAGCTAATACTTCTACTCAAACAATAATATAAGAGCAGAATGGATGGAAGCATTGTACGCCATAGAAGTCGTGGCAGAATTAAAAAATTGCAACTAAACTTATATTAGATAACTTGGAAACAAGGATGAGGCAATCCCTAGCTCTAGGAGTTGCAACCCAATGTTAAAATCTGCGAAGAATGATAATCTAATTTGAACGGAAATGCACACTTCTCAATAACCATCGCTAAAACTAACTCCCATTACAACATTTTCCGACGCGCTTTCTCGGCGACCGATGAAAAGGGGAAGAAACAGGAGCTATTAGCTTACCTGGGCTTGGAAATCCCAGTGTTCTGGCCAGACTTGGTTAGAACATCGAGGTACTCTTCTTGCGTATCTATTGGTTGAGCTGCAGAATCAGCCATCGTCAATTAGTCCACGACACCGGTCGACGAACGTGATATGGTACTGATCTATATATCGCTCTCTTGCTTGGAATAACAACCAGGTGTGCATGTGTTTTATGTGAGAGTGAGTGTGTGTGTGTGTGTGTATAATTGGCAACATGTGTGTATAATAATATTTCCGGTGTTGTTCACTTCCTCTGAGAAGAAAGAAGGACGCAACGCATCAGATCCTCCTACTCCTACCCCCTCTCCCTCATGACCGCCTTTGAATTGATTTTTAGCTTTCGGAATAAATCATGATTTTTATAATAAATTTTTTAAAATATTTTTTTGTGAAAATTTAAGTTTAAATAAAATAGAAGTGTTTGAGTAAGAATAGCTTTTACGGATTCTGAGATAAATATGTGAAATAAGTTTTATCTCGGTTTGTATAAACCATAATTTCATAATTAAAAAACAAAAAAAATTACAAATTGAAAACCATAATTTCCTACATAACTTTTAGAAAAATTGGGAAAACAATGGTTCAAAATTTTTTTAAGGTGTTTGCAATTTTATTTCAACCAAGGTTTTCATCAAACCATGTTACCAAACAGGCGCTAAACCATGTCATTTTTATAAAGGATAAAATAACTTTTTGGGACAAAAACCTAACTTCTATATCAGTTTGGAACCAAAAAAAAAATTAAAATTTCAGGGAGAACCTTTGATACTTAATAATAAAGTAAAAATTTAATTACTTTTTTATCTCAAACAAGAAATAAATTAATGATACAGTTTTAAATGTCATTCCCTTTTTTATAGTAAGAAAAAGTATGATGAACGAAAACACATAAAAAAGAAGAAGAAGAAAGAATAATACTACCATGTCTTTAATTATTCTAGAGAATGAAATATATTACTATATTTTTGCCATATTTCATTCGTTTCACACCACTGTTAAAAATATGAATGTTGTTTCCCTTTTCTTATTCATAAATATTGGTTATTAAGTGGATGTATGCTTATGCTAAAATGCAAGGAGTGAAAAACCAGACTAGACAGGCCGGTCAGACCGGAAAACTGGTCGATCGGACCTAAGTCCAGTCCGATTCAATACAATAAAACAAAAAAGTTGGAGGACCCAAATAAATAACAAGAACAAATTCAGTGCAGAGAAAGAAGCAAGAAGACAAGCTACATCCTCTGAAAAATAATATTTGATGACGCCTTCAAAGATTTTTGCTCCAAAGAGTGAGCTTTCTTTTATGTCCATATCTGAATTGGTGCATCTGAAGGATGGAAGAGAGGAGGGGATTCTATACACAGGAGAGTAATTATAGGGCTTATTTGGTTGATAGGAAGGGAAGGAAAGTTGACAGGAAAAAAAAGTAGGGTTTTGAGTTTATTCCTAATTTTAAGCCATTTTTTATTTATAAATTGAATTTATCTAAATTTCCCCTTCTCTTCCCTCTTAAACCAAACAAATGGTTAATCTTTGAAAGGATTGATGCTTGCTGTATCGATTTTTTTTTTCCCTGGAGAACTTCAATAGACAATAATAAAATTGATCGTTAAGGGCAAACTTTTTTTTGCCAGTTGAAGAATGGGAGGTTGGGGATTGTAGACCCTCTTATTTGGCAAAACAACTCTTATGCTTTGCTTTGTCTAATATCCAGAATCTATTCTTGGCAACACTTTGTGGCTTAAAAACATAGATTCTTCGTCCTCATCTATTATTAAGAACAAGGTTCTTAAACTTAGACTGGTTAGGATATTAGGTTAAGGGTTAGTGTGTCAAACCGGGGCTAAACCGATAAGGGAAGAAAGATTTTAAAGTTATTGGTATGAATTTTTAAAGAAAAATAAAAAATTGATTTTTTTATTAAAAAAAAGGCAAACCTAAGTTGATCCCTGGACTAGACCGGTTTAACCACCGGATCAGCGGTTTTTGGTCCGAGTTCCAAAACAAAGATTAAGAAGCTTACAATTCATCATGGATATGGAAAGATTTGTTATATCTTGCACAGCTTATTGTAGAGCATTTAAAATGATCATTTATAGTGGCCCATGCAATCAAAGTCATCGATTGCAACATACAGTATATTTCTTGCATTCCAACATATTTTTTAGGAATAAAGGATAAAACTATTTGGGGTGGTGCATCTTCTGGACAGTACTCAGTTAAAGAAGGTTTTTCAATATGCTTAGCTCAAGCTAATCCTGGAAGTAAGGAAGATTTTTAGAAATTTCAGTGGTCCATCTGAGAGTTCATAATTTGGTTTAAGCAGTCATTATATTAATAACGCAGCTGGAGATTGATGGTCATTTTTTGTTGTAAAGAAGATGATTATTTTGATCAATACCATTTGGATGAAAAGGAATTCAGTTCTCTATGAAGGAAAGAGGTTTGATCCTTATTGTCTGGTTATTTTGAATTAATTCTATGGTTCTTTGATCAATACCACTCCCCCTCTCTCTCGTTTAGAAAAAAAAAATCATTTATTTAATAATTGTACTAAACTATATTTATAAAGGAAAAATGACACTTTGGGACAAAAAGTTTAATTTTTATATCAGTTTGGGACTAAAAATTTTTAAAATTTCAGTTAAGACCTTTTATTATTAGTATAAATATAAATAATTAGTTTTTTTAAAAATCCAAAACGAAAAAAAGAATGATACAGTTTTAATATGGCATTCCCCTTTTATAATAGGGTCAAACGTTTATTTTATTTATGTAGTTGTCACCTATATGTAGTTTTACATTGAAAGTTTTTTAAGGGTAGTTTTACCCCAAAAGTGTAACAAGTGGAGCAAGTTTGCCCGGCTGTTATTCTAATTAATTTTGATCATTAATTGATTAAATATGTTTGGCTAGCAGTTCACATATCACATATCATTTTTGTTAATATGCAAATTTAACCTATAAATTTTAAATATAACTTTGAAAAAAAATAAAGTGGATGGCATATAGACTTATAAGGCAAATGTTGCACTTAAGCAAAAATCACGTGAACGGTATATAGACTATTAACTTAGTATATCTGATCAACTCATAGACAAAATTAATTAAAATAATGGTCAGGGCGAAATTGCCCTTGAAAAATTTTCAGAGCAAAATTATCTCTTAACCTTTTGTTGTAAGAAAAAGTATGATTAAAGAAAACACAATGAAAAAAAGTATGAAAGAATAATACTACTAGCTATGTCATTAATTATTCTAGAGAATGGAATATATTATATTTTTTCTATATTTCATTCGTTTCACACCACTGTTAAAATATAACTGTTCTTTCCCATTATTCAAACGTCTTAACTTTGATTTCCAGGAATTACCTAACCTTATTTTACTTATCCATAAATATAGGTTATTAAGTAGATGCATGTTTATATGTGTAAAATATCTTAACCGTTTGTTTTTTTTTTTTTTGAAAAACAGATCAGTTTTCCTTATATATGGTTAAAGGCTCAATACAGTAAAACAAACAAGTTGGATGACCTAAATAAATAACAAGAACAAATTCACTGAAGAGAAAGAAGCAAGAAGAAGAGCTCAATCCTGAAAATTTAATATTTGATGATGCCTTCAAACATTTTTGCTCCAAAGAGTGAGCTTTCTTTTATGCCCATATTTAAAGTAGTTCATATGAAGGATGGAGGGGAGGGGAACAAAAATTTCTCTGAGTTTGATTAAAAAAATTAGAGAAGTGTCATTGGAAGTTGTTAATTTACTTTTATTACTCATTTATTTGACATCTATCTTTATTAAAATTTTATAATAATACGTCTAATTTTTTTAAAAAAATCATAACCAACTCACAATTTTTTTTCTCTCCTCCCATTCTCTTCATTTTGTAAGAGCAAGCTTCACACCCAAGAGGAGAATGAATTGGGTGTTTTAAAATTTTCTTCGAAACACGAGACATGAGCATGTATACTGGTTCGGTCAAAACTCACGACTTACGTATAGTTCTTAGTCCACACCGAGTTCCAATAATCCCCAAGATCTCAACGGGCTCTTGGCACCACAGTATAGACTCGATTGACACTTTAAAAGATCACTTCCTCTTACAAGTTACAATCCAAGTCCCCACTCAAAGTATCCTAACTTTGAGTAACTCACAAAAGATTGTGGAATGTAATAAATACTCTCTCAATAGAGTTGAATAATAAATATTGAAGAACACAACAGAATTAATAACAGAATTGAATGCAACACACTTAGAAAATTATGACTCAAGTCGTTAGTTGTTGTCGTTATTAATGTTCACGTATTTATAGTATCCGAGGAATTGATGTTCGTTGGTGTTCAGTTTATAGCCGTTGATATCTCATCATTCCTCTAGGTAGTTTCAATTGAGGCACAAAGAATTTTCCTTATGGGATAAATAGAGCTGTTGAGATTGAAGAAGGATGGTAAGTGAAGATTTAACCAAATTTTATAAAATGCATTTAATGCCTCTAACACATTCACCATTACGGTTGATTAAAGTATGTGTGTCCTTGAAATGAATCAT
>JBAGKO010000003.1:9372305-9389804 GCA_037177275.1 Acacia concinna | reverse complement strand
CTATCTTGTTAAATAATTTTTTTGTTGCATTTCTTTAATTAATATTATTGTTTGTATTATTTTATTAAAAAAGCCATTATATTATAGAGATTTAAATTGTCTTATGCCAAATTAGCAACTGTGCATTATTATTTTAAACTTATTTATTTAATATCACTCATATTTTGTCTTGATGTCTCAAAAATTAGAAATCAGTATATGAAGATGAACCAAAGGAGCAAGGAGCCTCTCAAAAATTAAACTTCTTATAAAAAATAATAATGCATTTGAGAACTTTGTGTTGTAAAGTGATTATTTCATTATAATAAATTATGAGTATAAATATTAATAAAATATTTATTTTTAGCAAATAGCTTTATATAAATCTGTGTAATAATTTAACTATTAATTAAATAAAATTGAGGGTTTACATATATCATAAATGGCTTTAACCTTTCATAGCTTTAGCCCATTCGATTTATTGAATTAACTGAACTTGGAAACAAGTCGATGCATGACAAGAAGATGGCTTAACCTTCTTAACTAAAAACACTACTAAACCAATAGGTGAGATATTTATATGTGAAAACCCCAAAAAAAGACTGTCGAAATATATAAAAGAAGATTCAGTGCTACGAAAATAGAGAAATTTCAATTCAGTCTATCAGTAGGAATTTAGAATTTTTTAATCTTGATATTTTGTAAAATTACGTAAATACCCTTAGACTTTTACAACAAGAGTATCTTAATTCACAACAAGAGAGACATTTATGTAATATGTATTTGAGTTGTTGTGAATTGAAATACTCTTGTTAACTAAAAATCAATGCATGACAAGAAGATGACTTAACCTTCTTAACTAAAAACACTATTAAACCAATAGATGAGATATTTATATGTGAAAACCCTAAAAAACGACCGTTGAAATGTATAAAAGAAGATTTTGTGCTACGAAAATAGGAAAATTTTAATTCAGTCCATCGGTAGGAATTTGAAATTTTTGAATTTTGATATTTTGTGAAATTACGTAAATACCCTACACTTTCACAATAAGAGCATCTTAATTCACAATAAGAGAGACATTTATGTAATATGTATCTGAGTTGCTGAGAATTGACATATTGTTGTTGTGAATTAGAATACTCTTATTATAAAAATTCAGGTGTATTTACTTAATTTACGTAAATGCCCCTAAATTTTTATAATAAGAGTATCTCAATTCACAACAATAGAGGTATTTAGGTAATATGTATTGAAGCTGTGAGTTGCTACGAATTGAGATACTCTTGTTGTGAATTGTGATTATGTTGTTGTGAAAATCCAGTGGCATTTAAGTAAATAAATAAAGTTGGAATTTCCCCGATTTCTTAGCACTAAATCGTCTTTTATATATTTCAGTGATAATTTTCTAGAATTTCCCTATTTATATTTGCAATAGAATTAAGCTGGGGCTGCCTTGTTCCCTATGTGATTGCCATGGATCTTTAATTTCCAGCTCAAAGATTAGCTCACAGAAAAGAGCCATAAAATTTATCCAAAGAACCAGGCTATAAGGATCAAACTTATTCTCCTTCATGAAGAACTGAATTCCTTTTCATCCAAATGGTTTTCATCTTCTTTACAACAAAAACATGACTATTAATCTTCAGCTGCATTAATGACTACTTACACCAAGTTATGAACTCTGAAACATTAGTAACCCCACGTGAATAGACAAACTTTCTGATCAAACCACTCTAGAAAAAAGGACAGTAACAGAAAAGATGATGGAGGGTTTCCTCAGCATCACAACTAAATAGACACTTGCTAGATACATTTAACTGATGATTTTTGAGCACATCACAGGATGGAAATAGCCTTGAATAGCAACTTCAAGTGAAAAGTAAATAATTAACTGGCAATGAGATGGACCACAAAAATTTCCATAAAGGGTTAATATAATTTTTGGTCTCTCAAGTTTAAACAGGTAGTTTTGATCCCTCAAGTTTATTCCATTTATAATGTGATTAACTGTCCCTGAGGTTTGAAAAAGACTTGGTCTTGCCTTTGACGGTGTTAATTCAAACTTTAGGGATTAAAACCACCTGTTTAACACCGTCAAAGGTAAGACCAAGTTTTTTCAAATTTCAAAAACTAACCGTTATAAATAGAGTAAACTTGAAGGAACAGAACCACCTGTTTTAAATTTAAAGGACCAAAACCAAAATTTGGTCAAACTTAAAGGACCAAAAGTTATATTAACTCTTTGAGAAATTATCCTTAGATTCAAGATTAGATTGTACTAAGCATGTTGATAAACCTTCTTTAACTGAATATTGTCTATCCCCAAATAATTCTATCCACTAGTGCATTAAAAGATATTGGAATGGAAGAAATATATGTTGCAATTGTAGGATCATAAATAGAGTTGATTAATTGATAATTCTAAGAAAAGGTAAAGACAATTAAAGTTGTTATGTATTAAAAGAATCAGCCACGGAAGATAATTGATTAGTTATTGATGACCTTGATTGCACGAGCCACCGTAAATGTCATTACGAGGAATAGACACACATGAACAAACTCTCCGTTTAAATGATCTACAATAATATATCTTTCCATATCCATAATGAATTGTAAGACTTTTTAGCAACAGATGGGGACGAAGAATCTATATATTAAGTCGCAGAGTGTTGTCAAGAATAGATCTTGAATTAGACAAAGCAATGCACCAGATTTGTTTTGGCAAGGAAGATGGTCTATAATCCCCAACTCCCATTCTTCAACTGGCAAAAAAAAAGAAAAAAGATTGTCCTTAAAGATGAATTGTATTATTGTCTCTTGAAGTTCTAGAGAAAAAATTGATACAGCATCAATCCTTTCAGATATTAACCCATTTGTTTGGTTTAAGGGAAGAGAGGGGGAACTTTAGATGAATTCAATTTAAAAAGGAAAAAAAGTAGCTTAAAATTAAGAAGAAACTCGAAACTTTGTCATATATTTTTATCAAATGTTTTTCGCATGAGCTTCAGAATTTATTTATTTATTTATTTATTTTTGTGTGAGGCATAAGCTGAAGAAACCTAATTTTGAGTAATTTAAAAAAACTTCCTTTGTCTTTTGAAATTTGAGAAGAGAAACTAATCCTTCTGATTCTAATTATAAAAGTCAATTGACTTTTTTTTAGAGAATTCTAAAAAAGCTAATTATATTACTTAATTATATCATATATTGTGTTTTATTATATTATATATTAGTTCATAAGTTAATCAACATAGTTTGAAGAAAAATGAAAAATTTTAATATCTTAAAGTAATGTAATTAGTTTTTTTAGAACTAGCTCTTATAATTAAGACTAGAGGGATTTTTTTTACAATAGTTTTCAAATTTTCATGGAACTTCATAATTTACAAAATTGAATATCACTACAATTCATAAAATATTTAATTAATTTAATCCTTACCATAGTCTTGTAAAATTTTACTAAGTTTCTAGTGGTATAATTAATCATATTTTATCTTCATATTTGGAACATGTAATATTTATAAAAATAAAGGATAAAATGTAGATGATAAAATAAACTAAAGGGAAAACGCTATTTAAATACCATTTGAAATTGTAAAACCCATAAAGGTCTGTTAACATCTCAAAAAGACACTAAGGTACCATGGACCGAATTGAGTTTTTTAAATTTTCTGATGTGAACAGTAGCAGGATTTTGCAAGATAAGTAGTAGAATTTGCAAGAAAAGTAATGGATTTCGCTAGTTTTTTCTTATCTTTGTTTCTCTCTCTCTCCCTGACACATTTACACTGATTGACGCATAGTGACAGAGGAGAGAGAAATTTGCCTGTGATATAGGAGAGATGGGATTTTCGCAAGTTGAATAATGAGATTTACAAAAATAGTAATAGAATTTGTTAGTTTATAAATTACTTTTCACATCACCAAATTTGAAAAACAGAGAAGATGGGATTTTTCATAAGTTAATGCGATTTACAAGAATAGTAATGGAATCCGTTAGTTTGTGGAACACTTTTCACATCATTAAATTTGAAAAACCAAATGCCTTTTTGAAATATTAACGTACCAAATTGATGTTTGCAATTTTAAAAGGTATTTAAGTGTCATTTTCCCTAAACTAAATTCATGCATATAACAATATTGAAAAACTACAATTTAAAAATTATTTTAGACATCAACCTGCAATCCTAAACTTTTGTATTGAAAAACAAAATTCAAGTTTGAGTTCAAATGTAATAACAACCAACACATCAACAAATCTTGAATAGTGGACTCATGTTTAAACTTCTTTTAAAATAAAATATAAGAGGGCAGTTTACTAATTGACGTTGGCGTTCAAATCACAATCAATGTACATATACGAGAGACAGATAATTTTAGTGCAAACTGAGTTTTGGCTCCACAAAAACTCCCCTATACCCAAAACTTGTGTGCTAGTTAATTCATACCATTCAATATTCTGCTAACAAAAGAAGTTACATCCCAGAGAGATCAACACCTCTAATTCTACCGTCTTCATACAAAAGCACTTTACATTGTACAATTTGGATTAACTTTTTGGAAGAGATTTTACCATATACAAAGTATGTGAAATGAATTTTTTTATCTATATATAGTTTTCGAAAGATCACAATGGCGTTGTATGATTCATATAACCAACCCCACCTAATGGAATTAAGGCTTTGTTGTTGTTGTTGTTGTTGCTGCAGCAGCAGCATAAAGGTGTGTCTGAAACTATAGTTTGAGGGTTTCACAAACAAGCATTTATACAGTCAGATAAAAATCACGGCGAAGCAGCTACTGTACTACCAAAGTACAGAGTTACACCCTTAAGATGGTTCTCCACATAATTTGATTCAACCTGCAAATTTGAAAACATTCACCTTTATAATATCTCTCTCTGGCCTAAAATTGTGAATGGAAACACAATTCTAGAATGAATCAAATGTTGCAGACTTCTTTTTCTACCTCAAGTTCCAAAGGAGGAGAAGACAGCCAAGACAACTCCTTAGCTTGTTCTAGGTTAATGTTCCGAGGTAGAAACATAATGATATTAGGAGTTATAGCTTGAGCAACCTGAAACAAAGTATATCTGCTCAAGAGATTAACATTTTTCCACTTCAAAATAACAATAACAAGTAGTCTTATCCCATCACACTAGGTTGGTTATTGTCAATGAAAAATTTAATCCTAAATGAGAGAAAAAGAGACGCACCAGCACCAATAATATCAACAGGCATGTTAAATTTGAGATAATTAAAGATGGAGCCAAATATGGTACAAGAAAGGGAGATTCGAAGCCAGCCTTAAAATTAATAACCAAAAAGATAGAACAGTAGTGATTTGGAATTGTGTGATACTACCACTTTGACCTGATTTCAAAGGCAAATGTTCCATAAATTTGAAGGGTTCGATGAGATTCAATCACTATAGAGTCATAAATGGAGAACAGATTCTATGAATCAGTAACAAAAATTTGAATATATTATTGCCCATTCAGTGGGATAAAGATTATTGTTATTGTTGCTGTATTCCCCACAACATAAGCTGATAGGACTGCGCGTCCATTACTAGTGTACACTAGAAGAAACACACGTGGACAGAAGCATAATGTTTAAATGGTTTGTCTATTGCATGTTTTCTGAAGTAGTTTAATTATGTTTAATGGTTTGTCAAGTGTATTGTATCAAATCTCATTATGTGATAAATTGAAGTATTTTCCCTTCTCCTCTGTCGTGAGTGCAGATTCTGACTCTTGACATTCTGTTCTCCCTTTCCCCTATCCCCATTCCTATTCTCAAAAAGATGAGATTGAACGACAAATTGCTGAGCTGCAAAACAGAGGATTTACAAGAGCCAGTATTAGCCCATTTACAGGTCCGGTTATCTTAGTGCACAAGAAGGAATCTTCCTGGAGGTTTTGTGTGGATTACAGAGAGCTTAACAAAATCATAGTCCCTGACAAATATCCAATTCCCAACATAGATAAGCTGATTGACGAGTTACACAGTGCATCATATTTTTCAAAGATCGATTTAGGGTCAGGTTATCACTAAATCCTAGTAGCCACTGAAGATATACACATAAAACGGCTCTAAGAACCCACTTTGGTCACTATGAATTTGTGGTTACCAATGCTCCATCAACTTTCCAAGCCGCCATGGATGACCTTATAAACACCCCATTTTGTCCAAGTCCCACTCAAATATAAATAAGTAAATAAATAAAAATCCTTTCATTAATAGTGTTTGAGCTCCAAGTTGGCAATCACCATTAAAGGAAGAAAAGGAAAATAATTATAATAAGAATGCTCTCATTGATAATGCTTGGGGTCATGGTTGCTATTTTCATTAAAAAAGGAATTAAATATAAAAAAATAAAAAGATACCTCATTTCATCATCATTAAAGAGGAAGTCAAAAATAAAATAAAAAATAAAAAACGAAAAAATATAAAAAAAACCCTCTTTCATGATATTATTAGGAAACTGCTTGTGGGAATATAAAAAAGATAAAATTAAAAATAAAAAACGAAAAAAATAAAAAATCCTTTTAGATGATATTAAGTTTAAATTAGGAAATTGCTTGTAGGAATCAAAAAATAAAAGGCGAAAAAAAAACCTCTTTCATGATGTTGAGTTTAAATTAGGAACTTATTTATGGGAACAAAAACAAAAAATGCAAAAAATCTATATTTCTTAATAATGATTAGTTCTCATCTTAGAAAATTTCCTTAAAAAAAATCCCATTGATTAGGATGTAAGTTAAAACGTTTCTAAAATGCTAATTTGAAAATTCAAAAAAAAAAAGGGAGAGCATTTATGAAAGAAACCCCAATTTGATACTATAAATAGAGGAAGAAAGGTTGAAGCAAGACACACACAAAAAAATTTGGACAAAAAAAATACAGAAATTTTGGAGTCAAAGGGAGCAAGAGTTAAAAAGGTAGAGAAAATACTCTATAATCTTTTGAGTCTCATAGAAAAAAAATAGGTTTTCCATAGGTTTAGGAGAGTGAGATTTTTTTTTTTTTTGAAATATCAATCCTTCTATGTATTTGAGTGCTTTTCTATGCCAATGAATTTGTCAATATGACAAGAGGCATTATCTTACAAAGCTCTTTATAATCATCACCCACATAAGTAGTGTGTAGAGATTGTCATGTATTTGAGTGCTCACTTTTTTTAAAAAATTGTTCTTTTTAAAATGTTGAATTCTTATTTTTATGTTGCAAAAAAAAAAAAAAAAAAGATTTTAGAATAAACCACGAAAGAGGTTATTTTCAAATTAAATGAATCCACTTTTCTTCCAAATTTTTTTCTAATGATAAAATAAAAAGTATCTTTCTCAAATTTAAAAAATACAAACCAAATAAAAAATATTTTTCTAAATAAATTAAAGGAACTTTTTTCTAGAAAACACCAACCAATTGATACACATTTTCAGCCCTCGAACTACATGGGCTTTTGATCCCTTTAAAGGGTATATAGCCCTAGACTTTATTCCTAGATAAAAAAATTTCCTTTTATTTCTTTGTAAATAATTTTTTTTAGGTAACTAAAATAAACTTCTAAGGCCATACTTATGTTTTAAATAATTAACTTAGAGTAATCTTTCTTATGAACGGGTGCCGTGGGGTGCCTAACTCCTTCCCCACACACAATCGACTCTCAAACTCTATCTGTTTTTCGTAAACTAATTACTTATTTTTAAAGGTTTTCAAAATAATCTTTCTTTTAAAAATTTTGGTAGTGACTCCATATTTTTCCAAAATAACCTTTTTATTAAATTTTGGTAGCTGCTCCACATTTTTCCAAAATAACCCTTTTATTTTGTTTTAATTTTTGAGAAAGATACTTTTATTTTATCATTAGAAAAATGTTTTTGGAGAGCTTTGTAAGAGAATGCCTCTTATCATATTGACAAATTTAGGCACAAAAAAGCACTCATATACATAGTGGAGTGATTGATATTCCAGAAAAGATCTCACCCTCCTAAACCCAAAGGAAAATCCCTTTTTCTTCAAGATCTCACTCTCCTAGACCCATGGGAAAACCCCTTTTTCTTCAATAAGACTCAAAAGATGATAGAGTATTTTTTTCCTACCTTTTTTTTATTCTTGTTGCCTTTCACTCCAAAATTTCTGTATTTTTTTTTTCAAATTTTTCTCTGTGTCTTGCTTCAATCTTTACTTCTCTATTTATAGTCTCAATTTAAGGTTTCTTTCATAAATCTTCTCCTTTTTTTTTTTAAAAATTTTCAAATTATCATTTTAGAAACTTCCTAACTTACAGCCTAATCAATGAGATTTATTTTAAGGAAATTTTCTAAGATGAGAATTAATCATATTGAGAAATATAGATTTTTTGAATTTTTTGTTTTTGTTCCAACAAGTAATGTCCTAATTTAAACTTAACATCATGAAAGAGGGATTTTTGTTTTTGTTTTTATTCTTTGATTCCCACAAGCAATTTCCTAATTTAAACCTAATATCATCTAAGAGGATATTTTTTTTTTGTTTTTTTATTTTTAATTTTATCTTTTTCTTTTTATTCCAACATACAATTTCCTTTTGGGTTTTGTCCTTTTATTTTTTAATTCCCACAAGCAATTTACTAATTTAAACCTAATATCATCTAAGAGGATTTTTTTTTTTAATTTTATCTTTTTTTATTCCCACAAACAGTTGCTAATGATATCATGAAAGGGAGTTTTTTATATTTTTTTCTTTTTATTTTTATTTTATTTTTGACTTTCTCTTTAATGATGATGATGAAGTAATCATCATCAATGAGGTATCTTTTTATTTTTATTTTTTATATTCAATGCGTTTTCTTAATGATAATAGCAACCTTGAGCCCCAAGCATTATCAAAGAGGGCATTCTTATTTTTATTATTTTTCATTTTTTTCCTTTAATGGTAATTGCCGACTTACTTCAAACACCTTTAATGAGAGAATTTTTATTATTTTTCTTTTTTTCCCCTTTAATGGTGATTGCTAACTTGAACCTCAAACACCATTAATGAGAGAATTTTTATTTTTATTATTTTTTGAGTGGGGCCAGACAAAATGGGGTATTCACAAACCTGTTTCCATCGTATCTCTGTAAGTTCATACTACTATTTTTTTATGACATCTTGGTGTTTAGCAAAAATTTGCAGGACTATTATGTTCATGTCCGAACTGTCCTTCAAACATTGCAACAACAGCAATTCTTTGCCAACCATTAGAAGTGTTCATTTGCACACATGGAAGTATCCTTCTTAGGGCACATAATTTCTGGCGAAAGGGTTGCCGTGGATCTAGAAAAAATAGCAGCAATAACAAAGTGGTGCCTACCACAAACATTATCTGAATTGAGAGGGTGTCTGGGATTGACAGGGTACTACAGACGTTTATGGCCCGATCACGGATATGGCCCGAAAGGATAACTTTCAATGGAATGCAACAGCAGAACAAGCATTTCAAACATTCAAAATGCTCTTATGGAAGTCCCAGTGCTTCAATTACCAGATTTTAACCAACCATTTATAGTGGAGTGTGATGCATCCTCGGTGGGCATTGAAGCCATATTGCAGCAAAATGGACATCCTATAACTTATTACAGCAAGGGGCTATCTTATTTCAATCGGTACAAGTCCGTGTATGACCGAGAACTCTTAGCATTGGTATCTTCATTACAGAAGTGGCGACATTACCTCATTGGATGCAGACTTGAGGTACTAACAGATCATTGCAGTTTAAAACATTTGCTAGAACAGAGGGTCACTACCCCAGAGCAACAATGACTGATGGTTAAGTTGCTGCCTTTTGATTTTGTCATTAAAATATCGGGCTGGTTCGTCTAATCAAGGTGTGGATGTATTATCACATCACCCCGGCTCAGCAGATCTGTTTGCCATTATTATTCCCCAAGCATCTGATTTCTACACATTGGAACAGCTTCTCCGGTAAGACAGCAACACTTTGCCATTATATGACCCTGTATAAGGACCCTCTCTCAGTCCCTCTATGCACTGACAGCAGGACGACCCTATTACAAAGATCGCCTAGTAATTTCTGCCCCTACTGAGCTAAGTAACAAATTATTGGCTGAGGCACATTCTTCACCTTTGGGAGGACATGGGGTGTGAGAAAAACTCTTCATAGGTTATAGCAGCATTTTCATTGGAAGAATATGAAGAAAGAGGTGCAGCAGTATGCTCAGCAATACCCGACTTGTCAAAAGGTAAAATACATCACCAGTTCTCCAGCGGGATTACTTCAGTCACAGCCAATTCCTTCGAGTATTTGGGAAGATCTATCTCTGGATTTCATTACCGGATTACCTAAATCTCATGGGGTGGAAACCATATTAGTGGTAGTTGATCACTGCAGCAAATATTCCCACTTTATAGGCTTATTGAGACCAATAACAGCCAAATCTGTTGCTGCCATATTCTGCAAAGAGGTCATTCGATTGCATGGATTCCCAAAATCCATAATTTCAGATCGAGATCCTTTGTTTTTGAGCTCCTTCTGGAAAGAACTCTTCAAGTTAAGTGGGACACAGCTTCACATGAGTTCCACATACCATCCTCAAATTAATGAGCAAACAGAGGTAGTTAACAGATGCTTGGAGACATAGCTTCGTTGTTTCTCATAGAACCACCCAAAAAATTGAGGTCATATACTTTCATTGGGGAGAACTTCCATATAATACAGGATTTCACACAGCCACTGGAACTATTCCTTTTCAGATTGTCTACGGTAGAGTGGCCCCAACACTTTTGCCTTATGAAACAGGTTCAACTAACATTGCAGAATTGGAGGATTACTTCAAAGAACGAGATGCCATCCTCTCCACCATTGAAGACCATCTTACCATGGCTCAAACTAAAATGAAACAAAATGCAGATAGCAAACGAAGAGAGAAGGAGTTTGCACCTGGCGATCTGGTTCATTTGCTGCTGCAACCATATAGGCCACACTCATTGGCTAAGCATCGCAATGAAAAGCTGTCCCAAGATATTTTGGACCATATCCGCTCATCCAAAGAGTGGGAAATGTTGCCTACGAATTACAATTGCCTCCAGGAACACATGTTCATCCTATCTTTCACATGTCCTTACTAAAGGATGAATGTTGGCTATCAACATACAGCTCCAGCCCCACCTATACCTAACAATGAAGACTGGGAATTCCAGGTCCATCCTGAAGAAGTCCTACAATCTAGAATCATGGAGCAGCAGGGCAGATCTGACGTAGAACTCCTCATTAAATGGAAAGGTTGTCCTCTAGAAGAAGCTAGTTGGGAGATGTATGATCACATTGCTGCCCATTTTCCTACTTTCCACCTTGCGGACAAGGTGGCTCTCTTAGTGGGGGTATTGATAGGACTCCACGTCCATTACTAGTGTACACTAGGATAAAGACACGCAGAGCTTAACGTTTAAATATTTGTCTATTGCATGTTTTCTGAAGTAGTTTAATTATGTTTTATGGCTTGTGCAGTTAGCAGAACGTGTAGAGCAGTTATTAGGCTTAGGGAGGCAGTTAATGCCATTAGACCAGTACTTAAGTTGTCAAGTGTATTGTATCAATCTCATTATGTTGTAAATGAACGTATTTTCCCTTCTCCTCTGTCGTGAGTGCAGATTCTGACTCTTGACATTCTGTTCTCCCTTTCTCCTATCCCCATTCCTATTTTCTTGAGCTTAACATAAGCTTAAATACATTTTTTGGGGACAAAGCTTAAATACATTTTAGTCCCTCTAGTCTCATACAAGTTTCATTTTGACTACTATAATTTTTTTTTTTTAAAAAAAAACAACTCCCTTTTATTTAAAAGAATGATCCAAATTGTTCCTTTGTCTTCTAGTACATATAAACTTCATAAAAATTTTAACAATACATTGACTTGAATGTCAATTTGTGTGTCAGTTATGATATCATATAAACAATATCATACAAGCCAACAAATCGCGTTATTGGCATTAAATTTGTATGGATCAAGAGGTACAGGGAGAAAACTGACTTTTTCAAGCAAATAAGATGACAATATTGCCTAATTCTAAACCAAGAGAATCAAATATAACTTTCATGAAACTAGAGGGATCAAGAGTAGACGTAAGCCACAAATATACTTTATGGCAAAAGAACTAAAAGCCAGTAACACATGGAGGTAAGAGGAAATTGAAATCAAGAACAAACTGTAAGCTAATCTCATTCAAAATAAAGCAAGAAATTACACAAATTTCCTGGAAAGTTCTCCATCCAAAATAAAGCAAGAAACATGACATACCCATCAGTTGGCTTAAGTAAGTCAAGTGTGAATGTTTCGATGTCTTTGTAAGAAGGACCGCCCCATGGTGGTGAAAGGAAAACTATATCCCCCTGGCAGAATGAAAGCATAAAAGCAATAGCACAATAATAGTATAATAAACTGCGCTGAGTAGTTGAACATGAGCATAATTCTCAAATAAAGAGACAGTAAAATTTTGCCTTCAATGATGGAGCAAGTGCCAAAAAATCTCCAACAACGAAATCAATATATTCCTCAACTCCATATACTTTTGCATTATTCATGGCCAGTGCAACTTTTGCAGGATCTATATCTATGGCAATAACATGACAACCCCTGAAAAATTGGATATAACAGACAAGCTATTAGAATTAGGAGGTTATATTATATATATATATATATCATCTAGTTCCTGTAAGGTTCCAAAGCAAAAGCATAGAAATGGAGCTTTGATATGGTAACCAACAACACATAGCACTGATTTCAAATCAATTACTCCAAGAAGTGCAAGATGCAAAAGCAAATACATGCAATTTTGACAAAATAAAATTTTATTCCTAAAGTCTAAACACAGTCAACCAAAGTCAATATTAAAAATGCTGAATTTAAGTTGTTTACTGGCAGAGTTCTAACATTGTATTTTCAGCCCTAAAATTTCGATACAACATTTTCAGCCTGGTTCATAAATATTGAAAAAACACAGATTTAGATCCTCTGCAGTGCCAAAATTTGTCAAGTGCTTAAACACAGTATATTAGGAATGGAAAAATTGATCATATGTAAAATAAAAATATAAACGTTATATCTTAATTTTATAACTGCTCTTGAGCACTCTATAGAATTAGATAGTGCAAATAATCCAAGTCCACAAAATACATAACAAGTGAAGTGTTAGGAAATGGAAGAGAATTCAATGATGCTGAGAAGAAGGCAGCCTTCAATGGTAATGTAATGTAGTATACGTCAAGGCTCAGAATATGAAGGCAATTACTCAATTTAGAATATAAAGTAACAAATACTCCCTCTGGTCCTGAAGGTAGGGGTTCGTTAGAGGGTTTACTTTGGTGCTAAATGTAAGATACCAATCTACTTTATCTCCCAAGTTTATAATTTTCTTCTTCAGCTATGAATATTAATGGCACATGTGAAGCGATAATTCCAATAGACATGATTAAATAGTGTATTTTAGGAAACCATTACACGTGTTTTACAAATAACTAACGCAGTTCTTAATTTAATGCGGTAAATGTCAAAGTTCAGAATATGTAGGCAATTACTGAATTTAGGCAGAAATAACAAATAGAGGTTATAAAAGCAGAAAAACGTTACTTTCTGGCGAATTGAATAGCATTTCCTCCAACACCAGAGAAAGAATCAATGACAACCTGATGATCTGTACACCTCTCTGCATGTTTAATCGCAATTTCTTCAGGGGTTACAGAGAACCATCCTTCTTCGTCCATTTGGATACCTTGGTCATATTTTGAGAATAGAGTGTATCGTCGATACCAATATTTCTCAGTAAGTGGACTAATTCCGTCCTTCGAAGACTCTGGATTCCTAAAACCCTCACCTGAAAAAAAAAAAAATATATATATATATATATATCCGTTGCACTATTCGGTAAGATCCTCAACGCTTCTTCTACTTTTCTTAAAAATGAACAAATTTCAAAGAAAAGCTAGAGAAGATTTCTGTACCTCGCCGTCGTTTGCTTAGTTTTGTTCTTTTTGCTTTAGTCATCCCACTCAACCGGACCAGTATAGCGTATACTCCGCCTCCTGCGTGAGATTTCCTCGCTCCAATGCCGCCCACACCCCCCAAAAAAAATAAAACACAAAAACCCCAAAAAACTTGACGAAATGAAATTAAAAAAGAAATTAGGGTGAAATGAGATTTTACTGAAAGTGCTCCCATTAGAAATTCGTCTTTTAGAGGTAAGCATAACTAATGAACTTTTATTTGTAAAAATACTGATTGATAATTAATTGGTTGTTTGTTTGAATTTTGTTAACTACAAATGGTAGATTTAAACTCTGTCCAATTTTTATAAGAACTCAAATCATTTTAAATCCTATTTGACAGATGACTCATAAAAAACTAAAGATGCGTCTGTATTGGTTTTTTGAATAACTTTTTTAGAATAACTAATGTGAAAATCGTAGTTTTGATAAAATGAGAGTGTTTGAATAAATGTTATCAAAATAATTTTTTTATGGTCAAATGACAAAAAAAGACATTAACTTTTATAATAATTACATGTAAGGGTTGTGATTGTGAAGTTATTTGAATTATTTTAACATTATAATTTTATAATAAATACCAAAATTTAAATAAATTGGACTAGAAAATTAAAATCACAACATTAATCAATATTATTATATGGTATTTCCTTCGATTCTCATTATAAGGCCTAGTTGACTTTTTTGGAGAAGTTAAGAAAGCAAAATAAGTTATTTAATTATATCATATGTTGCGTTTTATTATATTATATATTAATTCATAAGTCAAACAAAATAGTTTAAAGAAAAATGATAAATTTTAATACTTTAAAGTAATGTAACTAGCTTTTTTAGGATTCTTCAAAAAAATCAACGGGCTCTTATAATTAAGACTGCTCAGATTATAGAGTTTCTTCAAGAAATATTACTTTCTATCTAACAATTTCATGGTTCACTACTAATGTTTCTTGATATAAAAAATTAGATTCATCCAATGTTATATGGGGATTATAAACCAAGACTGTTTGCATATTGGACAGTAAGTTCAAATTTCTTATTATCAACCCATCAATCTCTTGGTTCTTCACATCATTTTCTTGTTGTTATTGTTAATTCTAATTTAAATGGGTTTCTTAATTCATCCAACAGAGTGATTCATATGAACGTATTGGCTGTTATAATCTACAATGTCCCGGGTTTGTTCAAGTTTCCAATGAAGTGTTGGTGGGAGGCACCCTCCAACCATTATCTATCGATGGTGGTGAACAATATGGAATCTCCCTCCTTATCTGGAAGGTACCTTTTTAATTTTGGGGTAGAACATAAAATCCCTTTTAAAAAAATCAATGTCATGATATAAGTTCAAATAATTCATATCTCACTAGTACAAAATATTAATTTATCGACTTCATTTTCTCATATATTATTTGTGGAGCAGTAAGCCAGTAATATAGCTAGTGATACATTTGTCAAATTCTGGCCTTTGTTCATCTGGAACAGACGCCGTATCAATTTTTAAAAAGTAAAATCACAATTTACAATTAAATAAAATGTAAGAGAAAATAAAACAATATATATAGTTATAATTATAATTTATATAGTAAATTTTTTTTGTTATAGTATAATTAAATTGTAGCGTGAGAACTTATACTTGGTATAATTTATATACTTGATCACTTACAACGTTTGTTCCTTTATAACATATGCTAAACTTACTACTATCTCCGGTTCTAAATATAAGACTTAGTTGATTTGTTTTTTGAGAATCTTAAGAAAACTAATTAAATTAATTTAAAATATTTAAATTTATCTGTTTTCATCAAATTATTTTATCTAATTTACAAATTAAAATATAATATAACATAATGATAGATGGAATATAATTAAGTAAATTATCTACTTTAATTTGTAAAAGAAAGTCAACTGAATCTAATATTTAATTTAAGATAAGAGGGAGTATTTATTTTGTTATTCCTATTTCTATTGCATCCTATTTGCAGTCACAAAAATGCATTTTTAACAACGCCGAACATATTACCTTGCACTAGTTTCACCAATAACATAATGCAACTTATACTACTTGACAATAAACAAAATAAAACTAATGAGCAGGATCAGGGAAGTGGAAACTGGTGGATGAGATTAGGAGATACAAATGTGGGATATTGGCCATCTTCTATATTCGATAGTCTGTCTGAGAGTGCATCAAGAATAAAGTGGGGAGGTGAAGTAATAAACAAGAAATCTAATGGGAAACACACCACAACTGAAATGGGAAGTGGATATTTCGCCAGAGCAAGTTTTGGGAAGGCTAGCTTCTTCAAGGACATTTCCATTGTTAATGGAAATAATAATCTTGAGACTCCAAATTACTTCAACACTTACGCTAGCAATCCCATGTGCTACGACATTGTCCTAAATGATTATTCAGATGATTGGGGTGCCAACTTCTACTATGGTGGTCCTGGAAGAAACCCATTTTGCCCTACTTAATGTTAGTCAATTACTACCTTCCGTCCTTGAGATAAGATATAGTTTGTAACACAATTTACCTTGTAAACGATAATATATTCTATATTAAGGACAGGAGATAGTATATTTGACCAATCAATGATAATATCCTAGATAGCTTGGTGGAAAACTATGTATTAGAAATTTAAAGCTTATCTATTGAGGAAATAAAGGAACTAATGTCAAACCCCTCTTTTTAATATGACACTAATCAGAGTAATAGAGCACAGTTCAAATAACGAGTGTAAATAACTTTGAAATATATTGTACTGATATACAGTATTTGTTTACAATACTGGTCCTTACTAAAGGTTTTATAAATATATACAACATCAGTTTCAAGAATTTGCAAAATCGAGCTATGTTTATCTCCTGTCATCATAGATGCCCTATGCGTCTTATTCGTTCTGGGACACCTCTTTTCCTTTAGAGCCACTGGCTTTTGCTAGGTTAATTTATATAAAAATAATACGGGATGAGATTTAATTGAATCCCAATAGTAACAACATTCTATCATGCAAAATGCATAAATAGATATGCAATGCACCACAATAACATCAAACAATCAATTGTATGTTTCTGTGTTGTTGGAGAACTCATGGCCACAACCCTGTCCCCTGCTGTATGATCAATGAAAATGTGTGCATGTATTCAGGGTCAACCATACTGAACTACCACTAAAACCCTTACTTATTCCGTACACAACGGAATGAGCACATGTATTCAAGGTCAACCACATATGAAACCCTTTCTTGTTCCGTACCACAGTCCATCGTGGTTTCTGTTTCACCCCACAGTCCATCGTGGTATTGTGTCATCAGGGACTATGAACCTATGTATATTGCATACAGGGGCAGACAAGATATATATAAGTTCATATAAAGTATGAAAGAAAGTGCTACTACCTTAGATCCCCGATTTTGTATCTCATCATTTGTTATGTCATTCGTTGACCGTATAATCCTAAAATTCCAAAATTCATGTAAATTGTGTCAACATTAA
>JBAGKO010000003.1:9344290-9363690 GCA_037177275.1 Acacia concinna | reverse complement strand
TTCAAGTCTCATCTCAAGCAATCAAGGCAACTAAGCTCCGTACGTAAGTCTCATATATATATATATATATATATATCTGCATGCTAGTAGCTGTTGCCTATCTACCGAAGTCTTTTGAAAAAGAAACACACACACAGATGACCGTAACATAACATTCACATAGCTAAGATCGTATGCAAGGGCGATTATCTATAATACATATATGTACATATATATACAAATATATATATTTATGTAATGGTCATTTGACAGTGAAGCTGCTTTAGGATAATGAGCAGGTGCTGTGCCTCTAACGAGAAGATTGGCTTTGGATGAGAATGCAGGAATTGGACCATGTGAAGGCGTAGGAGTTGGAGGTGGAGGAGGACCACGGTGAGGCGGCTTTGTCGTCGTCAGACTATATTGCAGAACCAGAGTAGGACCGCCAGAATAACTTGGTGTGGCGCCGCCGCCGCCCTCTTCCGCGAGCCTCCATGTAATCCCATCCACCAACAACTGCTACAGCACTCGTTCCCTGTTCAAAATTAAGTAAATCTATAGTGTTAAGCAATAAAACTCTTAAGGATTTAGTTGAATCCAGTGCTAAAGTATTCTTCAGTGGTAATTACTATTTTGAAGTAATTTTAATTTGGTACTTCAAACACTACAAATATTTTTTCTAGAAGCACTAATTAGTAGTATGATAGAGTAATACTTTTTGGTGCATTTAATACTTTAAAAATATTTTCTAATGACACTTCGTATTATATTATAAGTTTGGGGTGCTTATTATTAATTACTACGGAAAAACAATTTAAGGGCACAATTGCACTAAAAATTATTTTATGAGTATGGTACAAGAAAAATAATTTATATTTTTGAATGCACAAAAAGTTACATTAGAATCCTGAATGTTACTAAAAAACACTTTAAGTTTATACATATACAACTTGATTTACCCAACTATCAACGCATATGACATGTTTAAATCAATAAGTTGATAACAAAAAAAAAATCTGTCACTTATCTGCATGGAAAATATATTATGAAATGAAATAAAACACTTAATAATGAATAACCTGACGCCAGAAAAGGTGTAGCTTCTATGAAAGTTGAGGCAAACAACATTGTTTTGAAAGCCATAGCAGCAATAAGGACTATATGGAGTGGATTCACTATAATCTTCTTCTTATTCTTCTTGTGTAGTGTGCTTTATTATTGATTTTGGTTATGTGACGATGATCTTATTTATTTATATATATATAGAATCTAGCTAAGTACGTGGAAGCAGTTGATGGGTCCAAATCATAGGAGACGCAAAAGAATCCAACATCATTTGCTGTTTCTTTTAAATTTTTGCATTATTAGACAAAGATTGGAGCAGATTTCTTAATTATTTGGAAAATATAACGTTTACTAATACTGGGTTAGACATAGATGAGAGCAATTAATTAATAATGACGAGGTTGTCTTATTATAATTAAATTATTCTATATTTATCCTTCTCTTCTTTATTTGGGTTTCCATATTTTATATGAAACATGCTACAAAACTTGTACGTTAGAGCGTTTATGTGGGTGAGTGTTGATGAAGACGCCATGCAGGGAGGGACAAAGCTAATTAACAAAGATAAGTCATGTGCTTAACTTTCTCATAGATACGCCTATACATATATATATATATATGGTTAAGATACAAATCTGCTCTCGAAATTTATGTTGACCTCAGAATTATTATTTTTTTTTATTCAATTAATCATGGCCTAAAAGTATTAAAATTGAGCAATGTTGCCCCCTTAATCTTAAAAAAATTAACAGTTTTAACCATCAATGTTAGTTTTTTAATAGTATGAGACAACATTTTTACGTTTTAGAACTTCAAGGATGATATTAAATTAAAAAATTAGTTGCATAAACTTATGAACACATGTTGAATATTCATCAATAAAAAAGAATATAAAAAAACTTAAACAAAATAGCTTTATTTATAAGTTAAATATAGTAGTTGAACTCATTTATGAGATTCTATCGAATACACATGACCTACACCGGATTATATATATATATATATATATATATATATATATAAAAGGAGATGCTATGTGAAATTTTAAATTTGTTACATTTTATCTTGTAGCCAAAGTGTGTTTATGGATGTTTTAATTTGTAGGAAGCATGTGGTAACCAGTCCAATATATATGTATGCATGTGTATATGTATTGACTTATGATATGACTTTTTTTATCCTTGCAATGAAATTAACACATCAACATGGTTGGATATAATTAAAGCCCTGTTTATCATTCTAAAACATTTGAGAAGCACGTTTTTGCAAATTGAGATAAAATTTCTCTCACATATATATCTTGTATCTCGTAAATCATGTTAAAAAAAAGAAGAAGAAGAAGCTTCTAACCCTAATTTAAACATGAAGTTATTAGTAGAGAAAGGTATATAGATGTTTTAGGCTTTAATAATTTAGCCACAGTTTAAGCACGATAAAAATTCATGGGAAGTTTCCAATATGTCATCTGTACTTAATTCACTTCCTCAGCTACACTCACAGTATCTATATCTTCAACAATTAATAAGAGAAGATTTGGCGCAACTAAAAGTCCGATTTATGTGTGACCTTGGGGTGTTCATAGCTAAGGCTGGATAGGGCAAACCCCATTGCCCAATGTCTTGCCCAAAGGATCACTGGGTTGCAAAATGTAGCCTAATGCCTAGCCTTGCCCGATAGAAGCCCTAATAATTTCGGGCTGGGCAATAATAGGTTGGGCAAGGCAGACTTCCTTGCCCAAGTTAGTTATATCTATCACACTCAATGTACAAAAAATAATCTTTAATTATATTTGATAAATAATATTATAAACTTCAAAAGTAATTCATAATTCTACACTATGAAATATTATAAACTAAGTCTACAACTTAAATTTTGAAAATAAAAAATAAAATTACCATATGTCTTCTAGAGTTCAGATAATTTTTTTTGCATAATAAAAATATAATATATTTACATGACATTTATATATCACGTAAAAAGTATAATATATTTGCATATGATATAATCTAATCTCATATAATATAATCAAACATATTTTTGTAATCTATAATATAAAAATTTTACATAATATATATATAAATACTAGGCAGGGCCAAATGGGTAGGACGGCATACCATGCTCGATGCCCAGCCCTGCCTGCAAAAATACCCAACCCGAACATGCCCAATTTTTTCGGGCTTGGTATTTTTGGGTTAGGTTGCATGATTTTTTGATGGACTCGAACAGGTATATTGAGCTATTGGGCTTCATGAACACCCCTAGTGTGACCTAAGCTCTAATAATAAATGTTTATTAATTACATTCATAGTAATTACAAAGACAAGTATAATAATGGTAATTTTTTAAGTTTTCAATGTGAGGATTAATTAAAAACCTAATTAATTAATGAGAAAGTGTTTTCGAGAAAGTTTGAAGCTTTAATTATGAGTGAGTGATTATTGTAGAAGATATTGATATTGGCTGAGTGTCATTTTCTTAATTTGTAGTGAAAGATTTCTGAACAGGATCTTTGATTCTTTTGTCTGATTGTTTAATTATATGATCATTAAAAAAATCTCTCATTCTGGATATTCGAAAATGTCTCTGTACAAATTTATGGTAGATGCCTTCATGCTTGTTTGGGATAGCATTAGAAAACTTCAAAAATCGTTTGGGACCAAAAAAGGGAAAGTGAATTGGATTTTAAAAAATAAAAAAAGGTTCTCCCACCCCCAAGGTAAAATCCAGTAGTTTCTAAGTTAAAAGTGTATGTAATACTTGGCATGCTTAGGGGTGCTCAATTATATCCCGTCCCGATCCCGGTCATACCGTCCCGAAAAATTTGAGATGGAACAAAAGTGGGACGGGACAAAATCATTACCAAGAGGGGATGGGATGTGGAATAGGTTTTTTCCCATCCCGACTTTTTATTCTATTCTGAAATCATTTTGTTATCATTCTAATATATATAATTATCTAATATTTTTATTTTTACCAAAAAATCTAATATTTTTTTATTAAGTATACAACTAATATATGTTTAGATAGGTATTATTTATGTAGAAGGATGTTATCATATAATCATTATATATATATTATCATATATTAAGTTTATTATTAACACAAAATCTTAATAATTAATCATCACATTTATCAAGTTCAATATCTAATTATTTATTATCTTTGATTATGCCTTTATTTTAAAAATAAAAAGATGATGATTACTTATTTGCATTATATATTTTCAATCATCCATCGGCCCAGCCCATACCCACATATTTTAGTTTTTAGCCACCAAAAAAAAAACAATAAGAAGAAAACCCATCAACAAGTCAAGGTTTTCAAAATAAATAAACAAAACGCTCCGTTACCATCTCGATCCCATCCCAATTCCAATGTCATCCCGATCCCAACGGGAATTGGACAAGACATGAGACAATTTTATTATACTAGTCATTTTGTGGGACAAGATACAGAATAAGCTCGTCCCATCCTATCCCATCCCCTGAACACCCCTAAACAAACAAACAAAAAAAGTAACTTCTTTCTAACATCTAACTTTTGGCCTCTACCATTCAAATAACCTTATCTTTAACTGGCTTTTTTTTCTTTTTTCTTTTAAAAAAAAGTTTCCAAAAACGTAAATCACATTACAATAGTTAAATTTTATCCTAACTTTGTTATACAAAAATTAGTTGAGAAAAAAGTTACTTTTGTCAAAAGTTAATTTAGATAAGTTCTTTCCAGTGTTATTATGAAAGGTAGTTGGAAACTTTCTTGAACAAAATTGTATTTGATCTTTAGTTAGCTCAAACCAAGTTGAATTCATGCTCAATATTCCATACCCAACAATGGAATATTGTCTTAGTAAAAAAAACAATGGAATATTGTCATATCCTTTACAATAGGACAAATCAAAGTTTGAATAATTACAAAGATAAATACTTACATTTAATGCTCGTAAGTCGTAAGCACTTCAAATAAATTTACATCCATTGGGAAGATACCTGAGCCTGATAAAAATAAGGGCATGGCTCCAAAAAGACTTTGCAATAAATTTAAAATATACTCTATTTAGTTCTTTTTATAAGTAATTTTCTCTTATTTAAGTTTGGTCTTTAATATAAATAAGTTTTTTTCTTGTCTAAAAATATAAACTACATATTTATTTTCTATTCTTATTAAATAAACCTTTATATAAATTATTCCTACTCACCACTAATTATCTTTCATATAATCATTTATTATACATTATCTCTTATATATTTTCTTTTCATTCTCTATTATACCATTTTTCATAAATAGGAGTATATTTGAAAAAGATATTACTTTTTTGACATATTTATTGTTTTTAACTAATATTAATTAACTACTTATTCGTTTTTCACAATTAAAAAAAACTGATTATTAAAAATATCAGAGGGAGTATTACAGTATTTGGAAATTGTATTTGGTAGGCTAAATGTCACAACATGTCCTCCAATCCAATTCACCGCGCATATTAGGTTCGTGATTAAGTGGGTTTAATTAAATCACAATGATAATGTCTTTGTTACAATAAAAAATAGCCCATTTCAGAAGTATGAAAGCACAATGATTATGCCTCAAGGATAAAGTTTACCAATGTCAAAAGCAACTAAGGCTAGTGGAGAGAATTAGTTCCCATGGTTGAAACTTTCAGATTACCAACAAAAAACAAATAGTTGAAACTTTCAGGGAGTGTGTAACACATGAAAAATTAATTAAAAGAAAGAAAAATGTGGGAGAAAATAGTTTATTGTGTCTCGTATTTTTTTTAGAAAGATCTTATTCATTCCTATTTTCATTTTATTCCAATTAGACCTATGGCTCGTTTAGATTAGTGGCAGGAGAAGTGGATTTTTTTTAATGTGACTTTTACAAAGTTAATATAGGAAAAAAAGGCAGGTTGTAAATGTAATTTATACTTAGAGTGGCGGTAATAAAAGTGAACTTTTAAAAAAAATGAAAATTGTTGGGATAATATTCAAAAAGTAAATACATATGGAATTTTTTTAAAGAGTTTTTTTAGAATTATTTTTAATGATTTGGATTTTCATATTGATATAGTATTGTGAGTAGGATTTTGTCTCCACTTTGTCCCTATTAATTTGAAAAAAAAATTATATTACTTAATGAATAGTACATTTCTAATCGGATAGCTTATTTCTAATAAATTGGTCTCTAATTGTGTCATAAAGATGATTTATTTGTATTAAACTTGATAATTCTACTTGAAGTGGACGATGTAATATTCTAATTTTTATATTAGAATCTAATTACAATTAATAAGAAATTAATTATGATAAAAAAAGAGTTTTCATATCATTATTAAAATAAAAATGGTTTTTTAAGATATTATTTATAATAATAAAACTGTAAAAAATTACTAATTAGAGTTATTGTCATAGTTTTTTTAAAAAAAACATAAATAAAAATAAAAATTGTAAAGTATACAAAATGGTGTTGACAAAAAAAAAAGAGGCAAATAAGAAGATGATGAAAATTTGTGTGTGTGTGTGTGTGTGTGTGTGTGTGTGTGTTTATATAATTGCATATGTGTGTATGTGACATGGGGAGGGAATGGAGTGAAAAAAAACAAAAAAACAACTCACAACTTTTTATTTAATATATAAATAAATATGTATAAGGGCATGTGTGTGTATGCAACGCCGGAAGGGAATAGACTAAAAATAACGCTCATTCTTTTATTTACCTATTCATAAGCCAAAAAATGTCTCACCAAAAGCCACAAAGTAGCTTCCTTCAGGTTTTTTTTTGTTTTTTAAGCTGCTTTAGGCTATAAGCTCATAAAAAAAAAACATTTTCTAACTAAGTTCAAGCCTGCTTTTAAATCACTCGGCTTAATTTTTAAGCCACTGACCATTTTAAACACTTAAAAGTTCTACTTAACCGGGTGTTTAACTTAAGACCTTAGTGGACAAACTTGGAAATCATGGATTTCATAGCATAAGCATAAAAAGAAACACATTTGGATCACCCCTTGCGTTCACTCTCCAATTCCAATCTTTATAAAATTATAATTTATTAATGGGGTTGGGCTTAGTGGAATGGCTAATTCCTCACAATGTAGTGAACTAATGTTTAAATATCCATTGGGAGAGGTCAAATTAAGTGTCTAAGTGCCTCAAGCATGATTGCTTTAGCAAATATATATATATATATATATAATTTTATATATTAAATGTCAATTTATAATTATATTCTATTAAACATTTTACAAAGTTAAAACAAACAATTTAAACAAAATAAAATGAAGTTATCAATATAAAAAATATTTTCCCTCCCTCCTCATGAATAACATTAAAATTCCATTCAACCCTCCAAATGATGTAATATTAAAATATCTTTACTTCCCCTTACCTATGCTGAGCCAAACACATCCTAGGAGCAAAATCCATTAGGAAACAGAATCACAAGAAATCTTTGCACATCCAATCTCACTCAGGTTTTGGTGTTTCACTGTTCCTGTTTTCCACTGAATATATGACTTCAGGCCCGAAAAAATGTCAACTGCTTATATATGTGTGTGTGTGAGACTATTATGACAACACCACAAAAATTCTCTGTTACTTTCACCCTTGCCTCTTCCTTTTTTGGGGATCAGCAGCCATTTTTTCAGGTGAAAATGTCAACCAGAACTATGTATTTCAGTGAGCCACAGTTACCTGAGTACTTCCAAATTTATATGCTTGTGTGCTACAAAAGGATGACGCCAACTAACCTCCACTAATTATTTTGTTTGTCACTTTGTCTCCTTCCAAAAGGGCATTCAATTCTGGTTTAAGTTGATAATCTACTCATCTTCTACTTGACACATTTTTCCTCTCCACAAATCATCGCACCTAGTGAATGCTTTCTCTCGTACTGATATTTCCACTAAGACTAAAACCTCATTCTGCAATTTCAAAAACTCTTGGAACATTCTCATTCTCATTCATGTTTTTATACAACTGTATAATATCATTATCAATGAGCCTTTTCAACCTAGGCAACATGGTTTTCATAGGGGCGTTGTTCATCCTCCTACTTCAATACCCAACTTCAACATTTAGTCTAAACCATCCAGTGCATCACCATTTTTCTCACTCTCTTCTCACAGATAAGGCTGCTCTTCTTGTATTCAAGAAAACAATCACATTTGATCCACATTCCACACTTTCTAACTGGGATGAAGCTGTTCATGTGTGCAACTTCACCGGCATTAAATGCGATAAACCTCAGCACCGAGTTACTGAACTAATCCTGACAGGAACCCATCTTGTGGGGTTGCTTTCACCCTTCCTTTCCAATCTCACTGGACTGCACATACTTGACATTGTTGATAATCACTTATTTGGCATTATCCCACCAGAACTTTCCTCCCTTGGACGCCTCCATCGGCTCCATCTCGAGGGGAATAGCTTGCATGGTTCCATACCAGACTCCTTTTCCCAGCTTTCTAAACTTAATGTGCTGCTTATCAAAGATAGTAACATCACTGGTTCAATTTCTCCATCTCTTTTCTCAAATTGCACGCTGGAAATTGTGGACCTTTCTAGCAACTTCCTCAGTGGTAAGATCCCAGAGGAGATTGGAAACTGTCCAGGTCTGAGGAGTCTCAGTCTTTACAACAATCAATTTACTGGACAAATTCCTCTCTCTCTTAGTAATCTGTCAATTGCAAACTTAGATGTAGAGTACAATCTATTGTCTGGAGAATTGCCCTCAGAGTTTGTAAGCAGATGTTCTGGTCTTGTTTACCTGTATTTGTCATACAACCATTTGGTAAGTCATGATCATAATACCAATCTTGATCCATTTTTTGCTGCTATTAGAAACTGCAGCAGGCTAGAGGAGCTTGAGTTGGCCGGCATGGGCATAGGGGGAAGGCTCTTCAATACCATCTGTCAAGTTGGCAACAAACTAAAAAGTCTGCAGCTGCAGGAAAATCAAATATATGGATCAATCCCTGACAGTGTATCAAATCTTTCAAGCCTTATGATCCTGAATTTAACTTCCAATCTCCTCAATGGAACTATTTCGCCGGAGATCAGCATGTTGTCAAACTTGGAACAACTTTTCTTATCAAACAACCGCTTCAAATCTGCAATTCCAGAAGCACTGGGCAATTGTCTAAATCTGGGTCTGTTAGATATGTCACACAATGAGTTTACAGGAGGGATTCCGGAAAGTTTGGGAAAGTTGGGTCGACTGAATTATTTGTTTCTCAATAATAACCATCTCACAGGGAATGTGCCTTCTACATTAGGACAATGCATTGATCTGTATAAGCTTGACTTGTCCTATAATAGATTAACAGGAAGAATCCCACCAGAGCTCTCAGGCCTTCATGAAATTAGAATTTTCATAAACCTCTCACATAACCAGCTGGAAGGTCTCCTGCCAATTGAGCTCAGCAAACTAGAAAAGGTTCAAGAGATGGATTTTTCAGCAAATTACCTAACTGGAACTATCTTCCCACAGATAGCAAGCTGCATTGCTGTATCAAAGATAAATTTTTCAAACAATTTTCTCCAAGGTGAGCTTCCTGAATCCTTAGGTGAACTCAAGAACCTTGAAACATTTGATGTTTCAAGAAACAATTTGTCTGGAATGATCCCCAAAGCTCTTAGTAAAATAGATACACTTTCTTTCCTCAATCTATCATTTAACAAGCTAGAAGGAATGGTTCCATCTGGTGGCATCTTTGATTCAGCATCAAATTTATCATTCTTAGGAAACCCACATCTTTGTGGAACAATTACTGGCAAACTTTCATGCTTTCAAAAAAGACATTGGTTCAGAAATCGCCTGTTCTTGAATATATTCATCTTGGTCATCTGCATAATCTTGTCAATGATTTGCTGCATAATTGGATGTAAGCTTCTTCAAGGGATTATTTATGCCCAGGGAACTGAGTTAAGAGGAAAAACAGCTAGCCGTGAATTTGTAAGTTACTTCCCTAGAATCACATACAAGGAACTGTCAGAGGCCACTGGAGGATTTGATGATCAGAGACAAGTAGGATCAGGTAGCTATGGACGTGTCTATAGAGGAGTTCTTCCAGATGGAACCCAAATAGCAGTCAAGGTGCTGCATTTTAAGTCTGGAAATTCCACCAAGAGCTTCAATAGAGAATGCCAGGTTTTAAAGAGAATTCGACACAGGAACGTGATAAGGATTAACACTGCATGTAGTCTACCTGATTTTAAAGCTCTTGTTCTGCCTTATATGGCCAATGGGAGTTTGGAGAGCCATCTCTATGCTTCTCCAGGATCTTCTGACCTGAGTATCATCCAGAGGGTGAGTATCTGCAGTGACATAGCTGAAGGATTGGCCTATCTGCATCATCATTCTCCAGTCAGAGTCATTCACTGTGATCTAAAACCAAGCAATGTTCTTCTTACTGATGACATGACAGCTGTAGTTTCAGATTTTGGGATTTCAAGGTTGATTATGAGTGTTGGAGGAGGAGGAAATACTGGGTTTAATGATAACATGGGGAGCTCTACTGCAAATTTGTTATGTGGATCTATAGGATACATTGCACCAGGTATTTTAGTTTTGATCTTGCCTCAGCACTTAGCATGTTTCAAGGATCTAAGATTACTTAGAAGTTTTTTTTTTTTAATTATTATCACTACCTTCGGTCGTTAATATAAGAAGTGCTTGAATGATTCAAGTACATTAAGGAATAAGTTAGTTATATGTAAAAAAATGTGTGCTAGTTTCTCTATAATAACCTCTTAAATCATTTGCATTGAAACTACCCCTTGAAGTTAGTTATTTTTGTTGTTTTTTAGGGGAGGAGGGTTCAAGATCATTTGGAAGAAACAAAATGCCAAGCTCACCAAATAACAAAATCGTTTTCCTGTGAGATTAACTATCTGTTTATCAATAAATGAGTTATACTTTTAAGAAAAAAGTAGGGGTCAAGATCATGCAAGTTAGCTTTGCTACAACATGACAACAAGAACACTACCACAAGCATCCCAGAAAAATACAATTCATCCTACTTTTTTTTCCTCCTTTTGTCAGAACATTCATTCTGCTTAAGTGAAGCATCATTATCTTTATCAGAGTCATCACCATTCTATAATTTATCATGCAGAGTATGGATTTGGATCAATTACATCTACAAAAGGAGATGTGTACAGCTTCGGCATACTTGTCCTTGAGATGGTGACCAGAAAAAGACCAACAGATGACATGTTTTCTGGTAGCTTAAGCCTTCACAAATGGGTAAAACTCCATTATCATGGAAGGTCAGAAAAAGTGATAGACTCGTCTTTGGTTACTGCTTCAAGAGATCAGTCACAGGAAGTGAGAAGCATGTGGGAAGTTGCAATTGGGGAGTTAATTGAGCTGGGGATCCTTTGCACCCAGGAATCACCTTCTACAAGGCCTAATATGCTTGATGTAGCAGATGACTTGGATCGCCTAAAGAAATACCTTACTGGGGACACAACTAGAACTTTTGCCTCATCTCTTGGAATTTCATCTTCTACTACAGATTATTTTTAAAAATTTTTATATATATATAATGTGGTCTTGAAGTAAAATTTCAAGGAGTGTTCATGGATTGATATTTTTCCTAGTACTCTTAGGTGTTTTCATGTGTTATTCTTTTAGTTTTGATGTAGTTCTAAAACTAATACTATATCTATTTAGAATTATAAGATTCAGTTAATTTTTTTAGAAAGATTAAGAAAGCTAAGTAAATTATTTTAAAATATTTGATATTATCATTTTTACTCCAAACTAACTAACCTGACTTATAAAATTATTTATAATCTAATAATAGACAATATATATTATGATTAAGTAATATATTTAACTTCATTAACATCTCCAAAAAAAAAGCCTAACTAGGTCTTATATTTAACACCAAAGAAAATTTGTTCTGTAACTAGTAAATATATCATTGATGACATAGGTACTAACACTCAATATTTTTTCAACTTCAAATGTTTAAAATATGTGGTAAATGGAAGTACGTTGCAGAGTGAAGTTCATGAGAAAAAAAATTCAAAAAAAAAGGGCTGTACTGCAAAAATTTGGTTAACACTCTCCACTCTCAAGTGCAAAAACGTTGGAGATGTCAAAGGAGAGCAAGAAAAGAGAAGCTTAATGTAACAGGCATAAGTCTTTTAGGAGAACTATGCCCTAAAAACTAGCCGTTAGAGTTAATAAACTCAAGGCCTTATAAGGTCGTCTTTCAAAGGGGGCCCTCCTAATATGGGCTTGTGACATACACGTAGATGCATTATCAATAGCCCCTTCGTACAAAGCCAATGATTTTAAAAGGCTCCAGAAAGCTTACACACAGAGACACTCTCAAGTATTAGTTTCAATTAACAATCATGACGGAGTGAAGCAAGAAAAAAAGATAGAAAGGATATCAGTATTTGAATTAGTGACCACTGGATTGCTTTTTTACTTTTTTACCCACAATTCTTCCATTTGCCACTAACGAAGACAAATATAAACGACACAATAAGTGATATCTTAATTTCTCAATTTCTAATTAAGGTTATGACAAATTTACAGCATTCTTCAAGCTTTGCAATTAATTGTCTTTCGAATTTAACTGGGCAACTAAAAAGATACTGAAGAAATGGGAGTAAAAGAGATAAAACTCGCCACTTAGCAGGTTCAACAAGGGAAAAACAATCCACGACCTGCACAATCTCTGCAAGGTGTGATTATTTATATAACTAAATCAGAATGAGAGTGTTTCTTTTAATCATATATAGTACTATACAAATATTACAAAGAGAGGGCAGAAGAGAGAGGGAGGGGGTGTTATTGAAATTTTAATTATTATTTTTGAATTTTTCTCTTGTTTTTAAAACCAAACTGAGGCAACTCTATTTTTCTCTTGTTTTCAAAACCAAACTGAGGCAACTCTCATCTCTTCCAATTTGTTCTATTATATAAGCCCACTACAAAACTGAGATCAGATCAAGGCTTATTTGAATTAATGTTTATAAAAGTGATTTTTATCTCAACTAAATCTTACGAACCAAAATCAAGATAGAACTTGAAAATTGAGTAGGGTAATATGATTTATTTTTGGATAAATTTGTATGCAAAAAGTCAGTTTAATAGAAATTTATTTAAATGATATATTGAAAGTCAAATATTTTTTTTTTTAGATTTTTAGAGATTAATTAAATATGATTATTGAATATTATTTTATTATTTAATTTGTCCCCTTTCAATACTTTTATAAAAGCCAATGGGTTTGTTATAGGAATTAATTTTGCCTTTTATCATAGTAACATTTCTCTCTCCATATCAATGAATAAAAAACTGAACTGGACCAGCTGGTTCGACTGGTCCAACCGAGAACCGGCCCATGGTTCAGTCCGGTTGCTTAAATAACCAGTTGAACCGGCCATTTCGGTTTTTATTAAAATAAAGAATACTTCTCATTTATTTATGAAACTAAGCGAGAATTTACAGGAACAAAGCGTTTTTTTTAAAATATCTCTCCCTTTTTCAAAAGCTCCGAGGCGCTGCCCCCTAAAACCCCCGCAAGGGGCGCTGCCCCTTGACCCCGCCCACTAACCAACTAGCAAGACTACCGTAGCTAACTCCGCGTAACATGTTACACTACTTAAGCCCAATAATTCATACAAAATAGTGATTTATCAGCCTGTCGCTTTGGTATTTAGTAATAACATTTAAATTATAATATGTTGATATGGCCGGTTCAACCCCTGGTTTGACCCAATTGAACCCTAAACCTATACCGTGACCGGTTCTTTGGCCGGTCTGATTTTTTGTACCTTGGTCAAAACTCACGACCTATGTCCAGTTCTCAGCATCTACTGAGTTCCACTATCCTGCAAGATTCCAACGAGTTCTTGGTGCCACAGTACAGACTCGATTGACACTTTAAGAGTACACTCCCCCTTACAAGGTACAATCCAAGTGCCCACTCAAAGTCCCTCTACTTTGAGTATCACACAATGAAGTTCATAATGTAATAAGTACTCTCTCAAAAGAGTTGAATGATAAACACTGAAGAACATTAATAAATTAATGATAATAATGAATGCAACACACTTAATAAGTTTTAACTTTGATCGTTAATTGTTACCGTCATAAATGTTTGAGAATTTATATTCTCAAGGTTTTAATCAATAATTAACACATGATGTTTTAGAAGAATATGCCATCGAGGATTTTATAAACTGGAATTACTTTGAGGTTTGGAATTAACCTTGAGGTTTTAAGCATATTAGATCACTCCCTTGAGGGTTAAATTTTATCTCAAGCTTGTTTTTTGGAAATTATAGTTCAGAATATGCTTGAACCCTTGAGGTTTAAATCAAACCTTAAGGTATTGGGTTTTCCACAAATAAGTAATTTAGTGCATATGAATAGATTAAGTTAAAAATTCTTACCAATCTCGAGGTCAATGACTAACCTCGAGGGTTCTTTGATATTGGCCCACCAGCAAGGTTTCAAAATGTAAGGGAAGGTTTCAGATAAACCTTGTTGGGTTGTCAAGATTTGGCCAAACCTCGAGGTTATGGACCTCCCTTGAGGTTTGCCCCATTTTCTTAAAACAGCAGGCATTTTCTTAAATCGTAAGGTTTGGTGCAAACCTTGCTGTTGTTGGAAGGGCCCGAAACCTCGAGGTTTCTCCCAAACCTCAAGGTTTGGATTCCACCTTGCCAACAACAAGGTTTTAGTCAAACCTTAATCCCACAACAAGGTTTGACACAAACCTTGCCGTTGTAGTGAAAGTCTCGAAACCTTGAGGTTTTCACCCAACTTTGAGGTTTGGGTTCATCCTTGCCAACTGCAAGGTTTTGAGGAAACCTTGCTCCAATGGCAAGGTTTGTCCAAAACCTTGCCTTAGAGAAAAGGAAACTGAAACCTCGAGGTTACTGACTAATCTTGAGGTTTGCCATCAATCCTTGGTCTCAGTAAGGTTTGGTGCAAAACCTTACTGTTATAGCAAGGTTTGGTGCAAACTTTGCTGTTTTGGCAAGGTTGTCAAACCTCAAGGTTCCCTTGAAATCTTGAGACAAACCTTGCCATAACGGCAAGGTTCCCTTCATTTGGGATACTTTGTGGCCAATCTGATTTAGAAATTTGAGTGGAAAGCTCCAGAGCATGATGTTGGTTTGTCTGAGAATCATCAATTTACTGTGACAATGAAAAATTCTTTAGAGGCATATCTATATCCAAGGTTTGTGGCTTAATTAATATACACACGTACTTATAATATATGTTTTGTGTCTTTATTGGTATATATGGCTAAGTTGGATAACATTGTCTGGCGGATACATATAATGCAATAATATGATCGGTGCCATACGCTACAGGAAATATATAGATGAATTTAACAAGTTTACTAAGTCAGATTAACATTTATTGAATTTGACTTTGCTTTTATCATTTAATTTTCAAGTTTATTATATTTCTATAATCATTCGTTAATAATATATTTTTTAATATATAGTGGCGCATACAAATTTATTGTTACTTAAGATCTAATTATTTTCAGAAATCGAAACAAACTTTTCACATCAAACAATTTAAACGCATGTACAAATCATTCTAAATTTAGTTATAATCAAAACATAGGATCTAACAAAGTGTATTTATAATCGTTTAATGCTGAATTTTTTTATGAATATCTATCAATATGCACACTCTATAGATTTGGGTATGATGCATGCTCAGCTTGATCTATATATATATTGTGTGGGTCGTCGTCATTGTGCAGTGGGCTGTATATGTGCTGAATTGAGCATAAAAGTGAGACTTTTGTTATATTATTTTCATATCCCTATTTTTTTTACTTGTTATCCTTATATATTCTGTTTTGCAAGATCAATATTTATTGAGCTCCTTGGATGAATCTTCTCTCCTTTCAGGATCAATGTATACTATTTCAGATTATGGTTTAATCTAATAAAATCATAAACAGCTGCACATTGATTCTTAGAGGCCATAAGATTATCCGGGGGTTCAATATAAATGGACTGTAAGATAAAATGATAACGGTTGGTTTTGTAAAATAGAAAGGGAAATACTTGGCGGTTGTTTCATAATAACAATCATATATTGATATATATAGCTGTTTTTTATTTAAAAACTGTCATATATAAGTGGTATATACATGACGTTTCTTCCTAGAAAACTGTCATATGTATGGAAATATATATGGCGTTAAAATATACCGCCATATATGGGCAAAAACAACCGTCAAATATATACAATTTTGTAGTAGTAAATATAGGGAAAATCTCAAAAAAAGACCATCGAAATGTGTAAAGGACAATTCAGTACCGCAAAATCTGCAAATTCCAAATCAGTCATTTGGAGGCATTTGGAATTTTTGAATTTTGAAATTTTATGAAATTACGTAAATGCCCATAGATTTTGACAACAATAGTATATTAATTCACAACAAAAGTATCTCAATTCACACTCATAGAGGCATTTAAGTAATATGTATTCAAGCTGTGAGTTGCTGTGGGTTGAGATACTCTTACTGTAGATTGATATACTCTTGTTGTGAAAATCTAAGGGCATTTACTACAATGCCCCTAAATTTTTACAACAAGAGTATTTTAATTCACAACAATAGAGGTATTTAGGTAATATGTATTTAAGTTGTGAGTTGTTGTGAATTGAGATAATCTTGTTATGAAATCTAAGGGCATTTATGTAATTTCACAAAATTTTAAGGTTCAAAAATTTCAGATTCCTCCCAAATAACTTATTTGGAATTTGCAGATTTCGTGGTATTGAATTGTCTTTTACACATTTTGATGGTTTTTTTCTGGGATTCTCCCCAAAATATATATTTAAAGACATATTCTCATGTATTAAAGAAATGTCAGAAGTGCCCATTTTTATTTCAACTTTTGGTCCTGGCTGGTGGGATATAGTGATAGCTGAAACAACCCCCATGAAAAAGAAAACCTTAATATTTTTGCCACTAAATGCCTTCTTTCAGCGAAAGGACAATTAAATAGTATTGATATCAGTTTTTTTTTATTTTTTATGAAATAGTATTGGTATCAGTTGATTATGATGGTGAATAAAGATGATAATGATAATTATGATGTTGCTGGTAACGATGTTATTGTCTTACTTAGATATAGAGAATAATTGTTTGATTAATTTAGCTTGTAGAATGGTTTACCATGATATAAGAGTTTGGTTTAAAAATTTGGACAAAAATCTAATACTTCAATGTTAGCATGTTTATGCTTTGAATTAAGAATTTTATATAATTTATTGTTTTATTTAGTGTATTAATTTGAATACGAAAAAATATATGTATAATTTTTTTTTAGGTATAATGAGGGTGAGGGTTTGGGAGTTTGGGCTCTCTTATTCTTCTCTTTGTCTATTTTTTCTCAAAATCTCGTACACATTTTTACATTTTTAAAATTTTAATATTTTATAAAATTGTTATAATATACATAATAAATAAATAAATAAATTTTAAGTGGTTAAAAATCTAATATACACAATTCATAACTGCAATACAGATAAAATAAAAAAAATTAATTTATAAAATATTATAATAATAATTTTATAAAATATTATATGCGAACCATTCCTTTTATATCTAAATGTAGAGATGAGATACTTGAAAAAAAAAAGATAAAAAAAAAAAAAGAGAAGCCACGATCTGCTTTCTATGAGTTGACTTAGGATATGCGATGTTGAAGGCCGAACTCTACTAACATACTGATTTTTTTTTTTTTTTACCTAGAATGGACTTTTCACTTTTAGTTTATTTCTCGCAGGCTTGAGCTAGCGAGTCAACCTGTTTTCACAAATCTTCGCATTTTAACCTAACTATGAAGCTTCCTGATGTATTTTAAGATTTGTTTCCTATAAAATTTGTGGTTGATACTTATTTAAGAGATATTGAGCTTTTTATTCAGTGGAAATAAAAAATTATATTGGGTATTAATTAATAATTTTTAACAAATAAACTAATAAATATTTGACGGGTAGTTAGTCTTATTACCTCCACATTGAGTTCTGTAAGGTTGTGAGTGACGCTTTATATCAAGGATTTGAGAATTAGATTGGACTGGACGGTTTGACCAATTGGATCATCAACCAGTAATAACTGTAGGCCAAATTTTGCATTTAAGTCATTTTTGTAGTTAGGCCGCTTTAAACAGTTATTGACTCGTCATTAGGCCGGAAACTGCTATTGAGCCAGGAGCCAAAAGGGTTTTTGAAAATGGACAGGTCAACTTAAAAGCATTTGAAATTTTTTTAAAAAAATCATGTATAAATTATTTCAACATGAAAACGAAGTTATGGCAAATATTTAAGATATTTCTTTGAAGAATAGACACTTGTTAGACATGAATTTCTTGTCCATTCATGCATGGTTGTAGTGAATGATACACGATGTGATGTATCACCTTTCCAACTTGTTCCAACTTATCAAACTTGTATATCTCACTTAGTATACAGTTTTAGTGTTCCTAGCTATCTTAAAAAATTGTGTCAATTTGTTTTTAAGCTCATGTTAGCTGTGAATTCAGTTGAACTCGTGAGTTCATTAACTAAGTTAATCATTTTAATGCTTCTAACTTGCTAAATCATGTCTATTCACCCTTAGTAAAATCATGGTAGCATATTAGATATGATTATGTTTATTGATTTCATATTAAGTTTTTGTTTGTTTGTTAAGTATGATAAACGATGCATATTGATAAATTTAATTTTAAGTATATTATTTAGATTTAAAGTATATATATTCAAACTAAATTATTGTCATTTTTATATTTAATTATTTAATAATATTTTATTAATAGCTATTTGCCATTGAAAGTATTCTACTACAAGTTTACAATTCAATTTTTCAAACTGATTTTCGTCTATGACATGAGATTATTTTAACTCGTACTGCAAAAAAGCATTAAATTTCTGACGGAATTTGTCACGGAATTTCTAACGAAATTTATTTTTCTGAGGGAATTTTCCACAGATTTTGCGACGGAAATCTATTTCCTACGGAATTTCCAACGGAATCCATTCCATTGGAAAAAATGATGTTGCAAATCCATTTCCCACAGAATTTTCATTCCATCGCAAATTTCTCATGAATTTCGTGGGAAAGTTCCGTCACAATTTTGTTTATTTTAAAATTTTTGAATCTGAAGTGGGCTACCACATGTCGCCTCTTTATGTTGCCACTTGTCACTTCCTCGTGAGACCATGTGTCCGGGTGTTTTAATTCTGATAATGTTACCATCCTTCGTTCGAACCCATGACCTCTTACTCATAATATCTTCGCACGCGAGGTATTGCCAGTTGTGCTGAAATGAACTTGTGAAATATTATTACAA
>JBAGKO010000003.1:9315378-9334547 GCA_037177275.1 Acacia concinna | reverse complement strand
TGTCATTTACGTTATTATTTCAATTATTTCCAAACTTAAAAAATCTATATTGGTACCAAATTACTTTTTTATCATTTCCCTTATTCAACATGCTTTTTGGGGTTTTTAACATTCATATGGTATTTTTTTGTCATTTTTCCTATTAATTTATTATTATTATTTATATTATTCTAATAATTTTATATTATTTGTCAATATAAATTGATAAAATATTCAAATAATACTATAGGTCAAAGGCGCAAATCTATCCATGAAGTATTTCACTTAGTGCCCCAACACCATAAACTTACATTAGGTGTAAAATCATGTAAGGAATTTTCAAAATAGCGTCAAAATGTCATGGCCGTTAAATCAATTAACATATCACATTTAATAGAATGTCAACTAACAAAAAAGTGCAAAAACAAACATGAAAAATATATATGTATTTTTGCACATTTTTCTTAATATTCATGTTTGTTACACGATTAACGTTAGTTAACTTGATCATCATGTATTTTTACACCATTTTAAAATTTTCATGTATAATTTTGTGTCTAATGAAAGTTTATGGTATACGGTGTCCTTGACGAGATATTTCATAAGTAAATTTCCACCCTAGCCTAATAATATATTGCAGAAAGAATGACTCAACAAAATTGATCTTGAATGCTTAGACAAATGCATTTTCTTAGGCCAAAAAAAAAAAACAAAGACACATGCATGTCGTTTCTTTAAAGAAAATTAATAAAGTTCAACTAATATCATTCAGAAATAATTTGCAAGACTCTTTCACAAATTGAAGTCTAACTGGATAATCATGGAGGTAATTACTATGATTCATAGAAATTAAAAGCCAATTTAATTTTCATATTGAACATTTTTTGTTGGAAGTTTGTAGATTTAATAATTATGATTTTGTTGAAAAGATTATTTTTTACTCAATAATTAATTCAAACTAAGTCCCATGGTAAATACTTAATTAATTGTTCAATTGTTTTGATAATTCATATTTCAAGTTAAACAAACTGTTAGCTATCATTCACAAATTCAACGTTCAAGGAAACTTATAAGGAACCATATTTGTGACGGATTCCCAAGAATCAAATTTAGTAGTTGTGGGTGTTGCTAAAGCTTTAATGGATGGGTCTTACCCTTCAATTTAGGTACTATAGCTCTCCTTTCAATTATAGAAATTATTGCTAAAGGATACTTTGAAGATTGTCTTCAAGCTTTGTTGCTTGGAGTTAACACTATGGCTAAGTTTATTTATAGTATGTTTGGAAACTCAATAAAATGATAAATAAATAATTTATTGCGGAGTATAAAGTAAGTACGTGAGAGAGGCATTTCTCGTATTATATAATAAGTAACTTATTTCCTGAGCTATTGAGTTTCCAAACCTAGGCTTAGTTGCTTTATGTGTGTTTGCTACTTCTCTGATTCATAGTATACTCTGTGTTCTACTTGTTTGCTTAGTTCTATCTTGTTAGCACAAAGACCTTTGTACTTATGGTTTTATGATGAATACATTTCTGGTTGGCAAAAAAAAAACAAAAAAGATGTTAAGGTAGTGTATTATCAATCAATATACAATCAAATCCTATGCTTTTTTTCACTACCAGAGTTCACTGTTCATGAGCTATTCAGCCAATAGAGCCACCTCTGGCTCCGTGCCTTATTTCACAGTCAGCTCCCACTACACACCTGCATAGAATTTGAATTCAGATTTCCATGCCTTCTCCTACGGTTCAATGTCATTTTGTTGATATTTTCGGTAACCATTTTTGCTTCCTATTTAGACGGTTTTAATCCAACAATCTCTGCCTTTACCTTTCTCATAAATGTTAAAGGATCTTTGCTTCATGTTAAAAATAGGGCAGGATTCAAGAACATTCACATAGAGTTGCCATGGATGTCAACCTCCTGATGTCTTACTTGGTTGACCTCCATGAAGAAATAATGGGAACCATGATTAAGCATTTGTGTGGGCTTGTGCGCTACTTCTCACCAGTCGGTATGAACAAATACAGGGGATTTGGTGAGAAAGAGATACTATCCTATTTGAGACGCGCAAGAGGGAATCAATCTGGTTTGTTCCATTTATCTTTCATGGATTTGCATACTTTAAGGGCCGAAGTGATAATTCAATAGTTCAAATGAGAATTTTTTAACATAATTTGCAAGGGTAAGGATCAAGTCATAAGCTATCTTCGAGGGTGGGTTGAAGAGGTTGAGAGGAAGCTCAAAGTCTGTTTAGACATGCGCTGTTCTATGTTTATGCTTTCACGCTACGTTATTTCCACCCTTCACAGATCAAGGTTTGGTTCAGTGGCATTACCATGGTTCATTGTATCATATGTAGATGGTGTTAGTTTCAGGATAGTAATTTTTATTGTGTATTCAAGCTGTGTCTATCCGTGACCTCAATGAGTGATGCAACAACTTACGATTTTGATCCAAAAGTCCCCAAAGGCCAGTTCATGAAGCAACAGATGGTCCAATTGTGCTCTTAATTTGAAGACAAAGATTAAGGCATATAAGGAACTATATTTGGGCTGTTATAAGGATCTTTTGGGTACTTTCAGTAATGAGGAGCTAAAGAGCACATTTGAGCCGAACTACTGTCTATAGTGCCTTCTTATAATTTTCTTACATGTTCAATGGTCTTTTAATCTGTTGTAGGAGTTTGAGTTGTTGTTTTTGTTCCACTTCTTAAGTTGTTTTTTTTTTCTTTTTTTAAGGTTTTCGTTCAAGTACTGTAATTCTTAAGGATATTGATCTTTTTTCTTCAACTATTATCACTCTACTCTTTTTATGGATTGTTTTCATTTGTTGTTTATTTTTCCCACCCTTGATCTGTATTGTCGCAACTGCTTCATTTCCATGTTTTTGGTTATGGCCATGTTGTAATTTCAATATTTTTAAATGAACTTCATATATCATATCTTCTCTCTACTCCATTGTTTCATGCAAGTGGTTTCTTTTGACAATCGAGCTTCGTCTTCTTGCACGCTAAAGTTTAGTTTTATCTTCTTGGTACACTTATAACTAGGGGAGTTTCAATGCTATTCCCACCCTTTAATTTTATAATGTCCCATTACTTTATATTTAGTTACTTAGATATTGTTAGAACCGGCTGTCACCTAAGAGGGGTGAATTAAGTGCCAAATAAAAACTTATGAATTTGATATTTTATGTTTTTCTTCTTTTCTCGCAAGGTCTGAATTTGGTCGTGTTGAATCATTCCACCACAACAAAAATATAGCTTCCTGATTGTAAATATACATAGATATGTATATCTTCCAAAATGAGATGCTAATATTCTGTATAAATTTGAAAACGTCATTTCAACTTATGCCAACAAATACAAGTACTAAAAACTACATTACATATTTGAATCATTCTAGTTAGATCTATCACTTCAACTTTCTCCAACATTCGGGAGAGAATCACAGGTTAGGGGCCTCTCGCCTTCTCTAATAATGTCTCTTAAAATTTCACAACTTTCCAAGAGGGCTATTCTTATTTATTGTAATCATTATCTTCTTTTTTTAAAAAAAAGAGTGATATTTTGATACCTTATTAATAAGAAATCTGAATGTGTTAGTTTTTTGTTATTTTCAAAAAAATAATAATAATTATTACACAATTTTAGAGTTTCTTTTTTAAATTATAAAAAATTTCAAAACTTCACTATTTCATGCTCTTAAGATATCAAAATATCATTTATTTTATGTAGAATTTAATTATCATAAAAAAATAAGAGGAAAAAAAAAATCCTTGGGAGGTCGGGGCAGAGAAGCATTAGAGAGAGCCAGAAAACCACAGTAGAAGCCCCAAACCCGAGAATCATGCAAGTAAAAGGATCATGCAAATGTACTGATTCTTATTCTCGCCCTTAATCATGCAAGGCTTTTGCAATACAATAAGCCGATCAAGAATCTGATGCTGACATATTCCTTCACCTGTCTCTGCTTGTCCTCAACGCAACCTTATCTTATTTTGTGTTCTAATTTTGATTATAAATAAACAGTGAGTCAGAAGAACAGAGCGCATCAAACAGAGTTTTGTGTTATCTCTCCACCGTTTTAACCTCGAGCCATAGGGGAACTGTAGCAGAAAATGAGGATCAAATTACTAACACTTTCCCTGTTTGTTTTATGTACTGAAGCCATAGCAAATTCAGATTTGCCAATAAGGTTCACTTTTGAACAGAGAGCTCTAAACTCCACAAAACGCAGCGTCCAAATACAGAATGTCCATGGTAAGAATCCTTTAGCTTTACAAAAACTAGACACTGTATTATTTCAAAAAAGTTGCAGATATTGATTAATTTTCTTTTTCTGCACACACACACACACACATATAGAGATATGTGGAAGCATATTAAAGGACAGCAAAGTTGAAGAAAAGCATGAAGGATCTTACGTTGAAGCAAGAAAATCTCAGAGAGGAAAAGGAGCTACTGGGGGTTCCGATCTCAATCATAAACACACTCGAAGTTCTTCTCCATTGATGCCATATTGGACTTCAACATTAGTTCTTCATGGAAGCCTTGCTTTTACCTTTCTCTTCACTTTTCACTTCTTCTAAGGTGTTCTGTTATAGACAAGTTACATTTTAAAGTCTCTGGTCTTCATGAGCTTCTTTTTCCCTCATCAGCTTTTAGCAATTAAGACTAGAGCTTATGTAACTTGATGCATGCTTTTTTGTTAAGACCTCTGTACCTACCATCCCAATTATATCATATAAATGATGTACGTGTTTATAACGTACCCCATATTTTTCTCTATGATGAATTTAACTAAGAATGACTAAATAGTGGCAATAAGTTTTATAGGATCACAAGTTATATATATAAGATGGACCGGTACACAAGAATCCTACAAGGTAAGGTATGAGAAAAGACAAATATACAAGAACGAGTTATATGTATACACTCCACAGGAAAGAGAGAGGCTATTTTCAAGAACAAGTTAAATATATATATATATTCCCTCTGGTCCTAATTATAAGACCTAGTTAAAAATTTAATTTAGTCTTAAACATAAGACTCCTAACTACTTTGTCTTCCATATTTAACCTTAATACTCCCTTAACTATAATTAGACACCACATTGATTCCTATCAATAATTCTTTAACTATAATTAGACACTATATTGATTTCTGGATTTATAATTTTCCTTAATTATAACTTCCCTTAACTAATTTAACTATTATCCTTAATCTTTTTCTTAATTATAACTTCCTTTAATTAATTTAAGTACTATCCTTAATCCCTTCAAAAAAGTCAACTAAGTCTTATATTTAGGATTGGAGAGAGTATATAAGCTGATAAAAAATTGGGATTAATCAATATGAAGAAAAATTGAGAGGTTAAACTGAAATATGTAGCTAAGAAAGTAGGAATGGCAATGTCACTGAAGTCTGAATAGAATAGGAAAAGTCTCCTAGGCAGGCTGAGAAGAACAAGTGTGAGAATTCTATTACTAACTCAGATATTATAACACCTCACACACACTTCTATACATCTCACTCATTTATTGGCTGCTTCACTTGCACATATCACACAAAAACATCAAGCCAAATATACAGGCTTAGCAAGCCATCCAATAAAGCAGTTGTAGAAGTCAAATTTGTATTAACAATAATATAGCAACCGCAGGATTTCACCTTCAATTTTTCTAGATGACTAATTTAGAAACATAAATGTAATAAAGAAGTCAACCGTCATTTCCAATTACGTAAGCCCTAAAACCTATACAACGATTCCTGAAACACAATCATGTGCTCAGGCTGCAGCAAAGCTATCGCTGCAGATTAAAGTCAGATATATAGCATTAAGATACAAACATATAGTTTCCACTGACAAATTGGCATTTTTCCACCAAATCTGTCTCAAATGTGATCCAAAATTAGCAATGGTTTTGTTTCTGAAGTTCGTCTTATAAGTGTACAGAACCACTATACTATGCAGAGGCAGATAATAATAGTCTTTGGTAAAATGAAACCAGTCTCAATAAATGACACGAGTTTGTATTTTTAAAATCCAGAAGAAAGAAGAACACCACCTGAGAACATTTCGCTGTTCCTGATGATTCAAATCAATTTCCGGACTCATATCTCGTACAAGGCTTCCTTGAAAACCTTCATATGGTCAGGCTGTAAAGCTATGGCCACTGATAAGCTTCCATCATTATTTGAGCTTGGAATTATAAAAGAAAGCCCCTCATAAGCTATCCCACCAGGTCCCATAAAAATAGGTCTTCCCCATCCAAAATCAGCATCATGAATTGGAAGCCTAGACCAACTTGTGATTCCAAGATTTGGACACCTAAAAGTATGAGCCCCACGAACAAGAGCTTTAAGATCAGGTTGAAGCTCTAGATAGTCCAAAGCTGATCTCAAATACTCATTATCCATTCTTGAGAGCGCATTATGAATCCTACTTGCAGCAAACCAAGTTGGTTTTGACAGAAGATCACCAGCCATGGCCATAGGTGTGGCTGTGAAGATCACATTCCCAAAGTAACCTGGCGGAAGGGGTGGCTGCAATCTGGACCGTCCATCTGTTGCTATGTACAATTTGGTCTCTTGGTCATCAGGGAGTGCACGTGCCTTGCACGTGCTTCTCCAGACATGACCAGCAAGCATCTCATATGAGCTGTAGGTGATGGTGTTACCAGCTTCTTTGGACTTGGCTTTGAGGGCATTGAGTTGGTCACGAGTCATCTTGAAGATGGAGACTGCTGCTGCTGGATTGTTGTCTGAACCAGGTTTAGAGGCGGTCTGAACCGGGGACTTCATGGTTGGAGGGGGCTTGTATTCAATGTGCTCGAAAACCGGCTGAGGTGGGTCACGAGCTCGGAGTAAAGTGCGATCAATGAAGGGTGGGAGGGTGAGGTCTAAGCCGCGAGCCATGTCTGACCATGTATTGATGAAGTGGAGACCAGAGAAGCCATCTGCTGCATGGTGTTGCATCCCGACACCAAGGGACACACCTCCACATTTAAAGAACGTTACCTGCAGACAGGTCCCAAAATTGGTTGGTGATCACCACAAACTATAGAATTTGGCCCCAAAAATTGGTTGGGAGGAAATAAATGAGAGGATTAGTTAGAGATGATTGTAATGTTACATGTTAAATAAAGGATTAGAATAATCTAGGGATAAGGATGAAGTTATGAGCAAGGAAATAGTATATTAATATGTAATTATGTGAAAATAATTAAAATTATTAAATTATATTTGTTTTAGAATACAAATCATATGACATACTTAAAATATATAATACTCCCGTGGTCCTTAATATTAGACTTTTTTATTTATTAGATTAAGAAAGTTAGTTAAATTATTTAATATAACATATATGTTCTAAAACATTATAATCATCTTACTGAATTCCTTCCTTCCCTTTAATTATTGACTATAGTTGAGGAAGCATCAATGGGTTAAATTAGGAAAATATTGATAAAAATAAATATTATGTCTTATATTTAGAACTAAAATCAACTCTTTAAATATATATTTTGGTAAATATCAAAAGAGTAATGTTCTTAACACTAACACCTATTCTATGTATCTATCTGGGAACATGATCTAAGATGGGTTATAATTGAGAAAAAAAAACTTAGTTCTATATGATAATATTTATTAGATCTAATTTTTAATAAAATCTTGTCAGGTAGATTTCACTATAAAAATTCATATTGATAAGAATTTGAAATCCTATTGAATCATTATTAATAACAAAAAATCAAACATGATAATATTTTATTGAAAAGTCGGATCTACTCTTTTTTTTTTTTTTTGGTGCCAGAAGAAGTGTTGGATCTACTCATAGACATAAGAAAATATATCTAATTTTTGTCCTGTAATTTCATACTACGTGATCCCCTCTTAATGTGGTGCAAAAACTTGTTGGTGGTTTCTACATATATTTTGGAAGCATTGATTTCAGAGATTTCAATAAAGTTGGGCTCAGACAAAAACCTTGAACTGTTTTACTCCAAAATTGGACTTGGAAATCATCGAAAGCAGAGACTAATCACCTTGTAGACTTCTACCATCCTAATCAATGTTATTCTACAGGAAACTAACTTGAATTGTATTTACCCATAATAAAAAAATTTATAATTACATTATGATTATTGATATCACGCCCCCTTTTGTTTTGTGCTTTTCCTGCGCTTATTTTTCCAAACAGATTTTCTTTTCTTTTCATGTTTATTTTTTGTCCCATTTTTCAAAAAGATTTTCAACTAAATTATGACTTGTAAAATGTTTTTATAAAATTTAAAAGATAGCGATACACCGATATACTCCATCAAAATAGTATTTGTATTATTTGTCCTTATTTGCTTGTCCTCATAGAAAATAACATAAAGACTAAGCAACAAGCAAAATTTATATATCTATTTCTAATGACAACTAGATAAGGGTAATTGAAAAACAGCACTCCCTCCTCTCATTTCTTAATATCGATCATGCTTAAGAGTTAATCTCAATTCTAAATATAAAATGTAATTTTTATACTTATTAATCTTTTTTCAATCTTTTTTCAATTTACTCTTATTGAATGCCCCATCAAAAATAACAGAGGGAGGGAGGGAATGAAAGGTGAATATGGTGTTATATTCATATTAGCTTAATCACCTAACTTATTTAATCTAATCAAATTAGCTATATATATATATATATTATATTAAGAATTAGAGAGAGTAATTAATAGCCACTAAGTCCATGTATATTTAGCTCAAAAAAAGTTATCTATAAAAGGATTTATAGCAAGGAACAAATAGGTAATCCCTAAGTCATATTATAGATCCCAACCAACAAAGTGTTTTTTATCTTTTTGTTAAAACACCTATTTATTTTTAAAAAGTATTAAATATATGTTTTTATGGTGCCCATATTTAATAATGGTAGTGGGAGTGAGTAATAACTAAGATAATATTAAGAGTTTAGTGCAATTAGTAAGGATAATATTTAAATTTTAGGATAAATGTAATATTTTTAACTATTTTTATTAATTGATTTATAATAATTGACAGTTAGTACATTATAATCCAAACCAAATGGAGTATATATTCAATTATGTCTTTTGACCTCCAATAGGGCTGAGTCTGATGAATGGGAACATGCCAAACTAATATTTATATTTTATTTAATATCTAACAATGTCTTAAATATATTAGTCTCCAATAGAATTATACTTGTGGCCAGAAGAAAAAGGAAAAACTAAAAAGCATTTTGACTTATTGATGGAAGGAACAGTCTCGTAAAGGCAAAAGGAAAATGAAGGAATAGTCTCTCAACTACAGAAGAAATTAGAGGACAATTTTCGCAGTGGGTTGCAAATAATTGACTAGTAACTTTCAAATGCACGCTTGCATTTATTTGCAAGAAAATTCCTCTGAAATCCGAGGTCGCAACGTTCAAGAAGTATATTTGTATTTTACTCTATCAATCATTTTTCCCCAAAAAAAGGTCCTGATGATAAAATAATTTAAGATGAATTTAATATTTTTTAAGAAATTAACCATCTCAAACTTGTTCTTGGCCAAAATCCAGAAACAGAGCAGTGGTATGTCGACGAACTGAAACGTACCTGCAACACTAACAACGGATACGTTTCGATTCCCCCAGAATAATCGACGGCGGGAATAAGCTGCCGGAGCTCTAGTGTGGGAGCGAAGTCACCGAAATCATCGATCACGCCGGTGGTCTCGGCCTCGACTAAGAGCACACCCTCACCGTTACAATCAATCTCAACGCGACCATCCTCATCGCGGCGGAGTCGGCCAGCCATCGGATAGAACGGAACCAGAGCTTTGGCAAGAGCTTGCTTCATTACCTCAGCGTCAAAGAAGTTGGCGGCACCGGTGGGCCGGTAAAAGTAGACGCTGGGCGTGTGGAAGTTAGGCACAACCAGGTCGACGTTGGAGTTCCACAGCGCCCGGCGAGGCGTCTCCTCCGCCGGCCTCACCATGGTCGACTCCTTCACGTTGATGATCATCGCAGACAGTGGGTCCCACTACAAAACAAAACAACAAATCCGTGAGAAACCGACACGTACAGTTGCATTTATTGTATGCGAAGATGGAAGTGAGAAGCATTAATTAGGGATGAAATCTTGAAACAGAAGACGGATTAACCAAAAAAAAAACAGAGAAAGAAAGGAGCAAGTGAGATCAAATGTAGAAGAGAAGGCAGAAACATCTGGTAACTGGTAAGGAAATAGCAATGATAATAATAACAATTGATGATTGAAGAAGAAGGAAGCAATACCAGAAGGTGAGAAAGATTGGGGGGGGGGGGGAGAGGGATTGGTTGGGATTTTGGTGGTGGAAAGAGGGGAGAATGAAATGAACGTGAGGGGAGGCCAATTTATGATGGGGAAGGAAAGGGGAGAGAGGTGGGGTCACTCACCTACCGCGCCAACCAGGAAGACCAATGATAAGGGTCCACGTAAGAGAGGGTCTAATGCTAGAGAGGATTTGGGTGGCAGCTGCATCGCTGTGCTGTAATTTGAAGTAGTTTCTAAATATGTGTTTGTGGTTTTTTTTATTATTAAATTTTATTTAATAACATTTTGATATATTATTGATGAAAAATATATCTATTTTTAATTTTTTTAAAGATTTAAAAATTTTAAAACTTTAAATTAAAAAAAAATCTTATATTTTTTTAGTTAAAATTATAAAAAATTAAAAATGGATCTATTTTTTACCTATAATATATCAAAATGTCATTCATTTTAGATAGAATCTAATTATAAAAAGAACTAAAAAAATATTTAAGAGTCACTCTAAATTAAAGGGTCAGCAGAGAGGACAGCTAAAAAGCACAGCTACCCCCAAGTTCTGCTGGGAGGCTCAAATAGTAATAAACAAATATACAGGATAAACGGTAAATGATAAAAAAATAGATTTAAAAAGCTTTGAAATTATAAATTCTAAGACTAGGTTTGTTATATAGAATTGATGAGATAATTGTAAGATTTGATAAACAATTCACAAATTATTTATTTTAGGAGAATTTTTTTTTTGATATTTTTTAATTTCAAAATTCTTTTTTATTCATTTTCTCCAAAATATATTTAAACGTGTCTATACTTTTTTTTAAAATTTTTAACTTCCTAGTTTGTGTGTTTTTCTCATAATTAAAAGCTTTAATTTTTTTTTTCTCGGTTGAATTTGTTACCAATGCTAACAGAGTAGAGTTGCCGGAGTTAAGGTAATTAAGGGAACAAAATTAATTATTCAATTAAAAAACAAAAACAATAATGATGATGATGATGATGATGATTCAATTAAAAAGAAGCAGCAGCAATAATAATAATAATAATAATAATAATAATGGAGGTGGTAAAAGGGCAGTTGGTGAGATGGTGACGTGGTTCCGAAAATTTTGAGAGAGAGTCGTGTAGCGACAATGATAATAAAAGAGTCAGCGAAGTATACAGAAGTAGACCAGCGTCCGGCGGACTGCCGTTGTGAACCACTGGTTGCTACTTTTAAAATATGTTTGGCTGTAATTTATAGAAAGTAATTTATTTAATTTATGTAATTTTTAATAAGTAACTCATAAAAATAATTAATTAATTAGAAGTCAATTATGTTTAGGGGCCTGTTTGGTGTGGGCGTTGGGGCAGCTTTTTTTGTCCTGTAGTGAGAAAAATAAGTAGCTTATAGAATACGACTATTTGGTATGGGTTTTTGAAGAAAATAAGTTTTTTTTATAAGTTAAAAAAAGTGACTTCTCAAAATAAGTTACTTTTTCTCTCTCTCATAAATCACTTTTTTTACTCTCAATTCAAACACAAGTAACTTCTTCTACTCTCAATAAGTCACTTTTTTTACTTCCAATCTAAACACAATTGACTTCTAATAAGTTATTTATTTTTATAAGTTATTTATCAAAAGCCACATAAGCCAAATAAGATACTTTTCATAAGTCACAGCCAAACAGGCTCTTAGATTGGAGGTAAAAAAAAGTGACTTATTGAAAGAAGAAGAAGTTACCTGTATTTGGATTGTAAATAAAAAAAGTTCTTTATGAGAGAGAAAAAAATAACTTCTTTTAAAAAATCATTTCTTTTACTTATAAAAAAGTAATTTATTGACATAAGTTACTTTTTTTAAAAAAATCACAGTCAAACACTCAAATTTAAAAAAATTATTTTTTTTTATAGAAAAATCAAAAGTGCATGCTAAAAGCTCCTACCGGCCCTTGGTCTTTTGGATATGACGCCACCCATTGCTTCATAGTTTTTCAACATGCCTTTCTTGCCCCTGTTGCCCCATTTTATAGCATTTTAATTTTTTTTTCCCCATATGCTTCATTATATACGCCGTACAATATTTTACTGTAAGATGTTTTCATATTCGTGGCAAATAAAGATACTTTTGATATTTTCTGAAATTTTTTTATTTTTACCTTTTTTTTTTTTAAACAATCATGGCATGACTTTATATGTTCAAAAGCTTTTTTTTGCCCCCTTTATTATCTAACTTTGTTACAATCAGTTATTGTGAGACTCACTTAGGATAGTTCTCTCAAGACCCAATTAGGACTATTTCATATATTCACACATACTTGAATTAAAATATATATTCCATAATTGCATATAATTTTCCTTGAGATATACATAATTTACTGCACTTGAAATAGAAACTCTATCTAAGACATATATCCAAGGCAGAAAAACAATACCGTAGATGAATTGGATAAAAATAGTTTGCCACCTTCGACCCTCTTGTATGTCTGTCCCTCTCATATGAGGACTCTGCGTGACTGAGATTATATGGAAACTGATCTCATTTTACTCTATATTCCCTCTATACGATACTTTTTATAGGTAAAGTTTTTCTTTTCACTTGAGGTTGTTCATTAATATAAGCATTATTGTCAAACAAAATCATGAGTTAACTCTTTAATTTTACCAATTTTATATTTCTATCTTCTAAAATTGAGTTTGTCTGTACTTCAACTCGTACTAACCATAAACTCAATGAAACTCACAAGTTTACATTCTAACTTGCTATTTTTACATTCTTACCTTACAAAATTGTATTAACTTGCTTTTAAACTTGTGTTATTGTGTTTGCTATAATCATATTCAATGATTTTATATATGAATTTCAAAGAAATTTTTGTGTTGGATATGATAAATTATAAATGTTAATAGATTTAATTTCAATAATTTATATTTAAAATATATTTAAATTGAATTATTATCATTTTTATTATTTATTATATACTTTAAACATTTATTTATTCATAAAAATAAACTCTTACGAGTTTATAATTTGAGTTTACTATATAAGTTTATATTATTGTTACGAGTTCACTTAAACTCGCAAATTTGACAACCTTCCATACAAGCAAATCTTTTCTTGTATCTCAAAATTTAAACTAATTTTTCTTTCTATACCCCTATTAAACACAAATATGTATATTAATTATCCCTACTTATTGTTTCATTTAGTAATTTATTACTCATTCTTTCTCATATTTAAATAGGGATCTATATGAAACAAACATGTTTTACGAAAAAAATAAATAAATAAATATGACATTTTTAACACATTTATTATTATTAGTTAATCTTAACCGACAATTCATTCTGTATGATGACAAAAATGTTGCTAATAAAAATGACTAAACAAAGTAGTTAATTGATTTTGGGCCTTATATTAATATAGAAAAAGAAAAGCATCTTCCATTTAAAATTAACACATGCTGGTTGTGCATAAACATTTTAGTGCCTACTTGGATTAGCGGTAAAAGCTGATTTTCCAATGCCATTTGTTGTGTACAAAATCAATATGTCAGAAGATTTTTGCCTCTGCATACATATATAAACATGTTTTTAAAATGCTGATTCTTCCTGTATTCTTGTTGAGGGAGTAGGGACCATTTTAAAATTCTAAAACGGGAAAAAAAATCTTTTAAAATTATTCTTCCAATCTTAAATATATATAACCTAATTTATAGTATAAGTTAATATTATAAAATAGGTCCTACGTTTAATATCAAAAGCTTATAAATTAGACTAATATCTTCTTCTTCTTCTTTTTGATTTATAGTATAATTTATAGAAAGCTATGCACAACAAAGCAAGAGTTGGAGAGGGTAATCATCCAGCATATTGTTGGTATTGATTGAAAGGGCTTTTTGGACCTGGCCCATATTTAAATAAAAAGAAAATTAGCCATATATGAAAATTTTTAAATCTAATATTCATTTTTCCTCCTTTCTTTCCACTTTTCTCTCCATCAAAAAAAAAACCTATAACCCACCAACTCAACATAAAGTTGGTCTAACAAAGTAATACGTCACATAATTTTTAGCTCTCAAGTTTGAGGCCTATAAGAAACACTCTTAAATCGGATATTGGATGGAAATTTTTTAAAAAGAAAAAAAAGCCTACAACCTCCCCTTTCTTCAATAATATTATATCTGTTTCTTTTTATAAGATCCCATTAATTTTTTTGGAAAATCATAAAAAAATCTTAAAAAATTTAACTACATTACTTAATAATATCATATGCTGTGTTTTATTATATTATATAGTAACTCATAAGTCAAATATTATTTTTAAATAAAAACTACAAACTTTAATGCCTTGAAGTAATATAATTAATTTTTTTAAGAATTTTTTAGAATCCTCTAAATAAATTAACGGAATCTTATAAATAAAAATAGAGGAAGATAATTTGGAGTGTCTGAATAAAGAACTTTTCTCAATAAGTTATTGCCTTCTTTCTATACCTAACAGAACTGTCTTAATGCGAACAACTTGCATTAAAACATTACATATGCTCACAAAATAAAAAAAAAAAGAATGTACTCCAATTTAGATAAGATGGGTAGGGCAGGGGGTCATAGTAGGAAGGAACAGGAGACGGTGGGAATTGGAATTAAAGCCACCAACTACACTAATCCCTTATCTATTTCAATTGTGGCCTTGTGGCAAAGCGCGTGGGCCCACCATATTAGTCATGACGCATACCCAACGTGTCCTTAATTATTTATTTCTTTCTTTCTTTCTTTGCCAGTGTTTCCTAGACTTTTCCGATTCGTGGGGTTGGTGAGTCTTGTACAGAGATTAACAAAAAGTCGCAATGTACGTAAAATGATCCATACTTGCAATTTACATTAAGAATTAGGACAACTTAAATTAAATATTTTTAGGAAGAATTTTATGTAGGTCTCAAATAAAATAAATAATATTAAAAAAAGTCTCTATTAATAAATAAAGAGCTACCATCAACAAATTAATGAGCTATCATTGACAAATTATAAGATTTGTTAATATATTATTTCTCTTACTTAGAATTTAAATAAGATTATCATATATTTATCCCATCTTATATTTAGTCCTCCCCTATATTGCTTTAACGTATTGAAATTATCAACAACTAAAAAATTACTTCGCATAATATATGTTTATCTAGTAAAATGTAAAATTGGTTGATTTTGTTATTTTCAATTCTCATTAAATATAAGTACTTTATAAATGAATATATCATTTTTAATTGATGATTCTGTATTTTGGTCGCTTTGCGTAACAAGATAAATTATTATTTGAATTTTAAAAGGTATATTTTTAGATATATATAAATTTAGAAATTCATATTATTTACAAAAAATTATAATAATTTAAATATTTTTTATGAAGTAATTAGAAGTGACATGTGGTTGGATTAAAATGAGTATCATAGTTATTTTTAAAAATTAAATTAAAATTGTAACAAAATTTTATGAGATCTAATATTTAATTAAAAAATGCGCACCCCACAAAACATTACATTAAATATAAATTAAACGTGTGAAGTGAGAAGTTCCGAGGACATGCATCAATTATATCTTAGTCAATTAGGCAATTGACTTTGGACGAAATAATAATGTAATAAAGGTCAATTTAAGTAACCCAGTTAACAAACATATCAATACATCAAAATAATTGGAGAAATGGACACAGATACAGGTAAAAATTAACATTAACAAATATATATATACTAAAATCACAAGCTACCTTTAAAAATACCCCATTGATTCATTGAATTAGCAATAATATTTTGTCTGTTTGTCTCTCCACTCTCTAATATATAATTTTTATTCTCTCTTTCTAGAAATTAATCACCATCAAATAACCATTATATTAATTAAAAATACAGTTTATGTCGTCTGCATTATCCCTTTTAGAAAATTATTTCCCCCCTCGTTTTATAAAGAAGGAAACGCAAAGAAGAAAGCTCTTCGTGAGACTAAGGGACAAAAAAGCCCATAAATAAATATTATTCCGCAATGTCAATTGCGGTAAGGCATTATTTAGCAAAAAATTCCATTTTGTGCATTCTCTTTTGAATGAACTTTTTTTTTTTTTGCCTGCACTTTTGAATGAACAATTGAACATAATGATACATCTAATAAGTAATCATGCCTGTTTTTTTTTTTTTCTCGAAGGCATAATTTATAGAGTATAGCATTACTGTCCAAAAAGTCAGAAAACATAATAATAACATTTAGGTAAAATAAAACAAAATCAGCCTACTCCAATTTCTTCAGTCTTAAGTCCATCTTCATCAGGTTCATCGTACCTATTAAGTAGTTTCAACAAAAGAGGTGGCCGGTAAAGAACTCAATTACAAAGGCACCGGTTTACGAAGGCGACAACTAAATTAGTCTATACCAGAATTTAGAATGAGCGATTTAATTATGATAAATTTCTTTCTAAAATGACTTTTTTTTTTTGAAGGCATCACATTTTCAGCTACAAGTCATATTATGCTTGTTAATGGAGGGCACAAATTCTTGATTATCACATTTAATAATTACATTTTTCAGCGGAGTTACCTTTTTTCCAATGAAATATGATTTTGCATTAAGAAATAAAGTTCTACTTTACAATCCTATTGGAGATATTTTGAAGAACATGTCACATGATATTGTACCATTCAAATATTACACACACACACACACACAATACCAAGTCTACAAAATATTATGTCGAAAGTTTGGTAAAGTCCCTATTTGTCATGACCAAACCGAAATTAAAAGCCAGGCACCCTTACCCAAAAAAAAGCCAGGCTGTTCATAATAAATTATTATAGATTTTTAAATATATAAATATAGATAAATATCTGTATAGATATTAGTTTCTTACGCATTTCATACACGAAAAAAATGTTTTTGTTGAAATGAAAAACAAGACGCTTGCTCTTGGTGGCTTGGTGCATACAAGATATAAAAGATAATAAACACAATAAATATCGTCACACAAAAAAAAATTGAAAACAAAACAATAAATATTTAGACAAATCTAAAATGAAATCTATATTTTAGAACACACCCACTCCTTCCGGTTCACTGTATAAAATTCTTCTAAAAAAAATAGTTTAGTCCAAATTATAAATCACTGTAAAAATATTTAATATTTATTTTTCAATTTTATCTATGTAATTAATGTTAATTTTCAATTTTATCAACTCATTAAATTTTTAAACATATTTTTCAACAATAGTAAAAGTGAAAAAAATTCTCGTGAATTAATTAAAATATTATATATTATTAATTGAATGAAGTATTTATAAATTTAAAACTTACAATAAGGGCAGGAATTATGTATATGCTCCCAAGTAGTATTATTTCTCTAATGCTTCATCTATCTTTAAATATACCACTCAGGTCCTATTTGTAAGTCCTTTTTTCAGAATAATTTTGGTCATTATTATAACTCCACTTTTAGAGTAATAAATATCATTTAATTTTATATTATAAATCATTTGTACTTAAAAGTTTGCTCTAGAATGTAAGTCACTTGTAGGATAATAAATGAATTTTTAACAATTTTGCCACCATTGACTTATAACAAAGAGAAAGAGGAGAGAGAAAAATGTTAATGCATACTCCTCTAATCCTATATATAAGGTATTTTTAACATTTTTCACACTAAAAAAAAACTTTAAAACTCGTTAACTTTGCTATGAAATTTAACAATTTTCCAACTCTACCCCTATTTAATATGTATAATATCAAATAAAAATAAAGCCAATAACTAATTAATATAGGGTAAAATTGTATATTTACATCATAACTTTAATGAGGTGTCTTATTTATAAGATCAAAAAAAACTTCTCTCTCGTAATAGAGATAAAAGTAAAGTGATAGAAAATGTGCACTTTTTATAAATAAAGGGAAATGTAAAAAGATTGTCTACTTAATACTTTTTTGTTTTGCGAGAAAGGGGTATAAGTGACTTATCACTCTGGTCCTTATTATAAATCATTTTTAACTAATTCTCACATACCAATAAGAATTAATTAATTCAATAATTAAGGGGTCAATTTATAACTTTACCCTCATTTATTAATATTATTTTTTAGTCAAAATATACTCCGGTACTTAAATGCCCTTGTGTTATTAATGTTTGGCATTGTCGTTCCAACTCCCAAACTTAATAATGCTCATTTATAAAAAGAGAGTTTAGTAAGGAGCAAATTTGGAAATACTTTCATCTTAAATGCATCGCGGCTCCATTATTATCGCTTGCTTTTATCACTTATACTTTGATTCATCCACTCGTGAACCCACTGATTTTTAGGCTTTTCAAAAGTAAAAGAGAGATGCAATAATTAGTGGGTGCAGTGGCTTAATTCCTGCCCAACCTTCTCTATAGTAATTTGTTGTTGTTATGACTCCGTAGTTGCGCCTCCGTGCGAGAAAGCTGCCCTCTGCTAGGGTTCCGACTCCCTTCCATAGGGTATTGCGGTTGTCAAGTTGCAGCATGTTGCTGCTAGGATAAATGTCCCTTTCCTCTTTGTTCAGCCCTTCATTCTCTTCATTGGAGCCTCCTGCTTTCTTTGCCATGGCCGATGATGGTATGCGAAGTGGGGCGGAGTTCGGCAGAAATGGGATGGGGAGTTATAGGGAGGATGGTGGAACGGCGACGGCCATGCTTCAGTCTACGGAGATGGTGGCCGATGAAGACCTTCGATGGGTGCCACCTTGGCCATTGAAGGTGTTGTATAGGTCAAAGCCGCGGCCTTCTCTTCCCACTAGAGTAAGGTCAAGATGGGTGGAAGATTCAAGGTGTGGATGCAGGGGTTTTCTTTGGGCCGGTAGTGAATCTGTGGCAGAGCTGCGACACAAGACATATCAACAATCAAAGAGACTG
>JBAGKO010000003.1:9292456-9305822 GCA_037177275.1 Acacia concinna | reverse complement strand
AGCTCCGTTGGCCCCTTGCCGGCTGCTGACCTCCAGAGGTGACCAGAAAAAAAACATTTTCTCGCAAGGGGGAGTACGGTTTGAACCCCCCCTCCACCCAATTGTGAAGAGGATGCCTTGCCACTTGGGCTGGGCATCCTCTTCAATATATATATGCACTAAAATATATTTGTAATAAACTTAAGTCCTCACCCATTTACATTCTAATGAACAAGTGATTTCCACATAACAAACATGTAAAATAGCCCTATGAACAAGTGAGAAAATTATTACGACGGGTGCAATCATACTCCTTTATTAACAAGTCCTTGTGAACCAAAAACAAGTGAATAAGACATATGAACAAGTAAAATACGGCGGTGAACAAATGAAACACATAAAATTCTTATTACAGGTGCACTCATGCATCTTTATTAACAAGTCCTTATGAACCAATAATAAATGAATGAGCCATACAAGTGAAACACAATGGTAAACAAGTGGAAAAGTTTTACGACGGACGCACTCATACATCTTTATTAACATGTCCTTATGAATCAATAACAAGTGAATGAGTCATATGAACAAGTGAAACATAGTGGTGAACAAGTGAATAAAGATGCATGAGTGTACCTGTCGTAGCCACTATATTTCTCTTGTTCAGCATCGTATTTCACTTGTTCATATGACCCATTTACTTGTTTTTGATTCACAAGGACTTGTTAATAAAGATGCATGAGTGCATCCGTCGTGAGAATTTTCCCACTTGTTCATAGGGCCATTTTACACGTTTGTTATGTATAAATCACTTAATTATTAGAATGTAAGTAAGTGGGGACTTAAGTTTATTACAAATATATTTTAGTGCATATATATATTGAAGAGAATGTTAAGTTCAAATGGCAAGGCATCCTCCTCAAACTCCCCTCCCCCTTTGTCAGTGAATGTTTTTTTTTGTCACTTTTGGTGGGGCCCACGCTAGAGGCCCCCTACTGGAGGTCAGCTGATGGCAAAGCTTCAGCGTCCGGTAGTAGAGCTTTAGCGTGGGGACCACCAGGGGGCAAAAAAATAAATGTTTTCTTTTTTAAAAAAAGGCAAGGGCAATTTGGTCATTTTACCATACAAAATTAATTTCAAAATAATTTTTGGATCTAAATTGATATTTCAGAATGTTTTGGGACTGATTTTAAATTAATTCCCAACTGTGATCTCTACGTGAAATTCTCCCTTAATTTTTTAAAAATAATGTAAGGGTATTATTATTTTTTAATCTACAGTACTTATTTTCTTTTTCATCTATTACGGTGTTTGTATAAAATTTCAGCATTTTCTTGAATTAACATAAAAGTAAAGTTGGTCCTACCGGGTTAAAGTGAAATTCCCCCTAAAATAAAAAAAAACGAAGAATAATTTAATAAAAAATTGGTAATTAGTGGAGCCCTTCTTCGAAAGAGCGTCAGGGATTTGCAGGGCAGATCGCTCCCATTCCATTTCCGGAGTACTGTACGGATCATTCGCTTTCCCTGAATCCTCCTATTTTGACTTTGAGATTGATTTTAAATGAGTAGTTACCTCGCCAGATTTTTTCTTGGTCCTCTATTTGTTTCCCTTAATCTTTGGCCATTCATTTTGCAGGAGTGTTTCTTGATTACTTGAATTATTACCCTTTTCTTTATACCGAGTTTGGGAATGATATCTTGTCAGTGTGGTTTCTGGTTTCTTGAAGAGATATAGGTCTGTACATGTAATATTTAGAGCTATTGTCTCTCTCAAAGATCATGCGTGATGATTCTTTCTTCTCAGTGTATGTGCGGTTCAATGTTAGCTTTTTTGTGTTGTGGTAGTTGGAGATGGGGGTATACCTCAGCAGTCCCAAAACAGAAAAGGCCTCTGAAGATGGCGAGAATGACAGGCTTCGCTATGGTTTATCTTCCATGCAAGGGTGGCGTAGAACCATGGAAGATGCTGTCTGTACTTTCTTTCTTTCCTTTTGTTCTACCTCTATGTAACTCGAATTTACTTGTTAGTTGCCATGCTCGCTTTTTTTTTTTTTTTTAAAGATATGTTACGTCAGCATTAACGGTGACAATTAAAGTATTCAAATATCATAAGTTATGTGTCTGATCTCCAGTTTAATGACTTTAATCAGATAATCAAGTGTAATAGGAAAGGATAATCTTGAGATAGATTGGCAATTTAAATTAGTGACTGAAAAATATTTTCTATCTTCTAGATGGTATCTTTTCATCCTGCACAGATTAGGCATGTCAAGTATGAAAATTTTTATTAATGAGACTAACTTGGAGATGTATGAATGTGAGTTCAATGATGTTAATTTAGCTGTAGTTTATAAAACTCATGCCAACTGTACTAGTTACTCATACTCCAATGTTTTGGTAGGATCAAGATCCACTGACCAAAGGGTCTTTGGTTACATTCCTGATTGTGAGTTGTGACGTTTTGTGGAGGCACTCACCAACTTTGTGTCTTTCCTTGTAGTTGGAACGAGCTTTGTGACTCCTAATTTTTAATCTGCCAAAAAAAAAAAAAAACCTGCTAAAAAGCAAAGTTTCTAATCTGTGCTTCTATTCTAAGTTATCAAGAAGATATGGTGTCTTAACATTTTTAGATGACTTGTAGGTAACTATATTTTTTATCCGCAATGATCAAGAGAGTGAAGGTGTCACATCTTTGTTGACTTTGATGATGATGATGATAATCTATCTATTGATGTGGATGTGCTACAGTACTACTTAAAGTTTTGAAAGTTACAGAGGGATAGATTACACCTCTACTATATCTCTACTTGTGTTGAAAATTACCCACCTTTCGAAGAGATTGTTTCATGGAAATAATGCAATATGCTTTTCTAATGCCTTTATCATTTGTAATTCATTTGGCTTATGATATATCATGATCTATTCTATGCAATGGAGGGCATTGTGTTGAGAGATGGAGAATGGGATGGGAGAAAAATAGAGATAATTTCTTTGTAAAGTTCAACTTGCCTCCAATGAGCTGCTATTTACTTTATTTATATACTCAAATGTAATACATGGCATGAAATATAGTACATACTATATGCTAAACTATTTAAAGTACAATGGCATAAAAACCGATGGTCTATTCCATCTGTATCCAAATTTACTTTTTCTATTGCTTTTCAGCATGCTGCACATCCTGATCTTGATGCCTTTACATCTTTCTTTGGTGTTTATGATGGTCATGGAGGTTAGTATCTGCTCTGAGATTTTTCAATAATATTTGCCATATCTGGCAACACAACAGCTTGTTAGACTTGTCCAAGGTTAGCTTTGAATTTGAAAAGGTGTGCTGAACCTGTCCCAGTCCTCTAAATTAACACCTGGAATGATTTTATAATCCCATAACTTGCAATATTAGGCTCTTGGCCTTTTATTGGCCTGAGTGATATTATAATAAAGCATGGAAAATTACACCTTGATACATCTGCATGCTTTACTATTGGTGGGGAATTTCATACCCACTTAGTGTTAATTAGAGCTTGCTCAATATGCCTGAAGATGTCAATGCATCTTAAGTTGTTTGGAAAGATGATTTGGTAGCGGTTATGTATTCAACATAGTTGCTGTCCAGCATCTGGTGTTTTGTAGCCCTCAATTAAGTGCACAAATTTTCAGGTCAAGCAGTTGCTAAATTCTGCGCTAAGCATCTACACCAACAGGTGCTCAAGCATGAAGCTTATTTAGCTGGAGATTTAGGCACATCTTTACAAAACTCTTTTCTCAGGTTACTATATTATTAATTGATTTTTATTTAAATTTTCCCCTACTACGGGTGTATGCTTTTTCATCAAGGGTTGTCAAGGGATCAAGAAGTGGAATAGGGGTACCTGACAAGGTTTAGACTCAAAATTTTCCTTTCCTTTTTCTATTGAGCCTGTTATTGGAAGTTACAGAAAAATTGTCTATCGTCCCCCATTTTTGTGTCTTATTTTTACCAAACTAGTTCTTGTCACTGTTAAAATTCAGAGTCAACTTGAGCTGACTCCTTGTAGCTGAGACCATATGTTATTATCCATTGTTTTAGTTGAAATAAGAGATTTCATCACCTGATTGACATAGTGATTTTCATGGAATGATAATTGCTCATAATTGACACAATTCTTTTCCTTCACGGGTGAAATTCAATAACACAAGTTTTTGTTTATGTGAAAACTACTGGGGATTGTGATGGGTTATGCAGTTTTGACAGAAACTCTTCTGTCGAAAGTCAAAACTGTGCTACATTTCGTATAAATCCCTTCCTTCTTTTGGCAGAATGGATGAGATGATGCGTGGACAAAGAGGGTGGAGAGAATTAGCAGTCTTGGAAGAAAAATCAAAAAGGTTTTTGGGTTTGAGAAATTGGTTTATAAGGACTTCAAAGAAGGGTACAGTCAATGGCCATGTTGATGACTGGGCTTATGAGGAGGTAACTAATGAGAATGGCTATATTAGCATGCATGTTGTAAAGATTTTGATGCAGATCCATTAAGTTCAAAGTCTGTGTTGGAAATGGCAAAAGTCGGCTCCCGCTTGCATTACACTTAGGCTGTAAACGCTGTTTATTATTTTACCTTGCCTTTTCTCTCTCTCGTTTTTCTTTATTGACCAATGAGATTTTTCAAAAGCCCAAATAACGTTTTCTCAAGTTCAACCATTATCATTAGTGTCTCTTGGTGTTGATATGAATGAAGAAAAAGCAATTCCATTTTATTATCCATGCGTCCTTTCTAAAACTGCAGGCGCTAATTGTAGCATTTGTGGTTGTGGAATAACTTTTAAATTTACATAGTATCTTAAAGATTGTGGATAATCCAGCTTTGAGATTATAGTTTACATAGTATCTCTTAACTTCATGTTGACTGCATCACAGTTTGACATTAAGTTTAACAAAGGCTTAAATATAAAAAAACCTCTTGCTAGTTTATTAATTATAGCAATTAAAACTAAAATATGTGTAACGTCTGATGTTGGGCAAACAAGTATCTAATTCCAGTTTATAAAAATGTTGATGTTGAACTGAGGAAATTTTATGCTGCAAATTAGGGGCCCCATTGTGGTTTCAGGGGACCAAAGGCAGGATGCACTGCTTGTGTTGCAGTCATCCGAGGCAACCATCTTCATGTTGCAAATGCTGGTGATTCCCGCTGTGTATTATCAAGGAAGGGCCAGGTACTTTCACTTCCTCATGTGATGAACCTCAATCTGTATTATATAGCCAATGCAGCAGATGACCTGCTGATCTGGAAAGAGGATAGGGAAGGGAGGAAAAGAAGTAGCTATCTAAAGAATTTGCAGGCTGAGAACGGTTTCATGTTTATGTAGTACAGTTCTTTTGTAGGATTATTTTTTAACCAGTAACAAGCATCTTAAATGAATCATATTTCATGCACATTTCGTTTGTGATGGTATGGAGGGTGGTGATTGTCACACTTTTGCACTAGATGTTTATATTGAAAGATAATTTTGTCTCGATAAGCCGCAGGGCTCTGCCCATCATCATCCTCAATGCCTGGTACATCCCATCCTGAAGTATATGAATTTCTGAGCTGGGTGTCTGAAATACTGCCTTGACCAGAGGGCACAACTAATCTTTCGCAATTCTCGTATGTTTGGTTCAATGAAGTCTCATTTGCAGGCACATGATTTAACTAAAGATCACAAGCCTGACCTCGAGGTTGAAAAATACAGGATTCATGAAGCTGGTGGTTTTATTCAATTTGGACGTGTCAACGGAAGCTTGAACCTGACTAGAGCAATTGGTAATATAAATTTCTTGTTGATATTTGTTAATTTTTAATGTGAGATATTTGTCTCTTTCAGTTTTAATTATTGCTGTGTTGATGTAGGTTGCCTCATTAGTCCCAATCAATGTCAATATTTAATATAAAATATAAAATCTATAGCAAGGAAAACTATTCAGTAATCATGAATGACGTGGCTTATTCCTCATACTCCATACCAAGCATGAAAATATGTGTCTAGTTGTTTGTAACATAGAATCGTTTATTTTACAGGAGATACTGAGTTCAAGGAAAACGAGCGTTTGCCTGCTGAAAAGCAGGTGGTAACTGCGGATCCAGAGTTAACTTCTGTAAGTAGTATATTCCAGTGCGTTGTCCGCTATAAGCAGGTTCAAGGGTTAACATCAGTGAGCTATTTCTTTTGGTGAATATGTTAAGTTCATTTCATACAAATAGAATTCCATTGATTTTTTTTAAAAAACAAACTATATAGCTTATGCTTCCGTTGCCATCTTTTACATGTTCCTTTTTTTCCTTCCAGTTCTTTTCTCATATTTGCTCTGCGTTGATTACTCTTGTATTCTGTGTGATAGGTTGAACTTTGCTTTGATGATGAGTTTCTCGTAATAGCTTGTGATGGAATATGGTAAGCTTCTTGGTTCCTAACATTTCTTTTGAATCTCGTTTGATAGCCATAGCTATTACGATCTAGTTTTTTTATTTTCTGAATGACGTTTCTCTAAATGGTCTCCCTCTGTTTTTTTTTTTGGGGGCCTTGTTTCGTAATTCAAACCACTCAAAAGTAGCTGTTTTTGGCCAAATTTTTGTCAATTATAAAATATTGTCAACGGCTTTATTAAAATGACACATGATTTTCTCCTCTATCCATTTGGCACTTATGCTTTGTGCATCCTATAAATAGGGATTGCATGTCAAGCCAACATCTTGTGGACTTCATACATGAACAGTTAAAGACAGTAAGTTTTAATCTACAGTTCTTTTGCAGACTAAGGATGTGTTTGGATTAGCTGTGGAAAAAATTGCTTTTATTTCGTATGACTTTTGCAAATTTAAGTTAGAGTAAAATGCAATCGGTGTCATCTTAGTTTTTTATCAACCAGCTGCTATAAGTGTATTTTCCCTCTTCTCCACTAGAATTCACATAACCTGACCCACCGCACCTTCCATCAATCGCACGATTGCTCCACTACAAACCCAAACATCCTTTTTCTTCTTCATCACATGTTTACCCTTGCAGATTGCTGATCCAAACATGTACTAAAAATGCTTTTGATTACATCATTTTGGCTTGTTCCAATTGGAAAGATGAGTCGTATAAATATTATGTGTGTGTGTGTATATATAAACTATGCAGGAAAACGATCTAAAAGTGGTATGTGAGAGAGTATTGGATTGGTGCTTGGCACCAGCAGCTGGTTGTCTGGGATGTGACAACATGACCATGATCTTGATTCAGTTCAAATGGCCGTCAAATCCAGTTGGTTCTGTGATTAATCAGCAAGCCTCGGTGGGCCGCAGATAAGAAAAAAGGAGCTATGCAAAAGATTATTTGAGCGTTTGGTTTCCTGTTGTAAACCCAAGAAAGCCATAAATTTTTTTATGGAAGTAAGTGACCGTAAGCGTAAAACTAAACAGGCGCTAAGTGAAAGAGCTGTAAGATAGGCATTATTAGATGGTCATGAGTTTCTCCATGAAGATTTAATACAGGGAGAAGAGGAACCGTGGGTCCATCTCATGTCTAGGTATGAATAAGTCAATTTTCAAGAGGTGATTCTTTTCTAAATGTATTGATGGCTTGTGTAGGTCTTTTTGTACATATATTTGAATGCATCTTAACTAACTATAAAGACAAAGGAGGTTCGGCCAAATTTGTAGTCTAAATGATTGGCAATTGCGTAGATGCTTTTCATTTTTTACTCTAAAGCCATCAATTGTTGGGAAGGTTATGACTATGTTTTCCAAATTTATCTTTCATGTAGCATACCTTTATATTTAATAAGGGTTGTATGTAGCAATTTGAAACGGGTTATATGTTTAGTTTTGGGGGAATTTTAGTAAGGGACCGCAGTTAGGAATTAATATCAGCGCAGTCCATAAACAAATAAATGTGTTGTATGAACAACAAAAATCTATATTCATATGACTTATTCACTTGTTTATGGGCCGCGCTGATATTAATTCCTAACTGCAGTTCTTTATTGAAATTCTCCCTTTAGTGTTTTGGTTGATTTAGTCAGTGACTTGATGAATTCATTTTGTCACATTTTTAAGATGAAATCAATTAATATTTTAAAGCTATAATTTATGATATTGTAGTACTTAATAAGCATTGAGAAATGAAGAACAATGTATAACTAGGCAAACCAAAAAATGTAAAGGCTTTTTAAAATACAAATTATGAAATAAGTATACACATTTTCAATAATTACTATTGAGTATTGATGGATATTCCTTTTCAATATAAATTAATTTTATCTGAATTTAGGGGGAATTTTATTTAAATACCTTTTCAATTTTAAAATCTCAAATAAATTATTTTCTATAAAATGTTGTTAATTGCATTACAAAATTGAGTAATTTTATTACTTTTATAGGTAGTAGGACTGATTTGAGATTTTGAAATTGAAGAGGTATTTAAATGGAATTGTCCCCTGAATATAGTTATGATTTTTATTATAGATAATTATTTTGTATTATTTTAAATTACAAAATAGCTTGTGTTTTTGTTGACCCAAATTTTGGTGATTGGATCAACATATTTGAGAGCTTCTTTGGGCCCAAACAAGTATGTAAGATAATGTAATTAATTAATTGGAAAAAGATATATAAGCATCACTTAAATTTTAAAATCTCAATTTAATCTTGGTGCTTACAATGTTATAAAGATTAACTAAATTTGTATAGTAATTAACTACTTATTTTTATAGAAAAATAACTTATTTAAGATTTTAAAGTTAAATGATATTTTTTATTTTTTTTACTAATTAATGGTCATATAGCTGACAGAAAAATTTTTAGAGATCAAATGTATTTTATTGATCTTGAATGATTGAATTAAGAGACCAATAACTTTTGACCAATCAAATGAGATCCTTTCCATTTTTTTTTAAGACAGACTGAAATTCTAGAGTGTAGAAACTACTTAGTAAGTATTGAACATTTTCTTTCTTTATTTATTTTTTTTCCATTGTTCATATCTTGTAATAAAGCCAGAGAAAAAACAAATGCATTAATAATTTACGCGTAGTACAATAATTACAATTACAAATAATTAAAAAAGTACAGGTGCCACGTAATGTACAAAGCGATCACATATGGACTAAAATTGGACCATTGAATTGAATCCACGTACGGAGCCTCGGGCCTTTTCCATTAAGATGAAGATTCCCTATTAGTCCTGCATGATTGCCATGTGTAGGTCCCACTTTCTCCCTTATCCACAACTGAAACCCTTCCTCTTCTCTCTCTCTCTCTCTCTCTCGTCCCTTATTTCAGTTTCACTATATTTATTTATTCTTAAAATAGTTCCCTTATCCTCTCAATTTCGACACGTTTTCTTTTTGTATTTTTGTTTTTTTTTTAACTCCCTTATTCTTCTTTATCAGCTTTTTGCCAGCTTTTGTGTTTTCTTTTTTCCACCCGTCAGGCTTGTGTATTTGCTTGTTTGTTTGTTTTTTTTTAAATAGAGCTCATAGACTCGACAAGTACTAACGATCTGAAGTTACAACAATGAGATCGAACTTATAACTTGATTTCACTTGGGAGATACTATTACTATTACTATTAGACTATAAATGGTTCTTGTGTATTTGTTTAGTTTCACCAAGAAGTTGTCTTCTTCATGAATGACAACCATTTTAAATATATGCAACAAAAGAGATATTTCTTTGCCCAAACAAATAATCAGTTTTAACTGCCAAAATGTTATTTAAATTTCAATTTTGCAAAAGGGATTTAGGAAGTTTTAACTGAAGGTTAATAATATAAAGGCCTCGAATTTTAGATTATATAGTATATACAAATGAGTCGCTTAACTTTTAAAACTAAATAACAATTTTTTTTAGGCTTTCTTTTATTTTTCTGGTTGTTTAGGCTTTTAAGTCTGTGTAAATAACTCTAAATTATCGATCACATATCTCTTTAAACTTCATTTTGCGTGAATATAACCCCTCAAATTTTGATTAATGTGTAAGGGACCCTATAAGCTTTAAGATCTGAATGAATAAGGGATATAATTTTTTTTTCCTTAGATATGAAAAAAATTACTCATATAGAAGCAATATATATTTATAATTATTATTGCAAATTTAGGGAATTATGTATAATTTAGGCTTTAAAAAAAATCAAGAGAGCAGTCCTATTCAGTGTAATAAATCATTATTAATCAGAGTGGGGTGATAGAGATTAGAGAACAGAACAGATAAGATAAGGGCGAGAATCTCTCTAATTTTATTAGTCTTGATAATTCAGTGTTTATTATTTTAAAATTTATTTTTTTTAAAAAAATGTTCGTTTTTTGACTTTATCCAAATTCATCTCTCTTTCCACGGAACTAAAAATGACTTCCACGTCATCCTTAACGCAATGGATAAGAACGCTGAAACCCTCCACGCCCATCTGACTTCACCCTACCGGATCTTGTTCTTCCTCCTCTTCCCTCTGAAATTTATATTTATAAGAATCTCAATCTCTCGTTTTTTTCATCTCTTACCATAATAATCTCTACGAAACTTTCTATTGAATTACGTTCAGACGTTTTCTCTCTCGATCGTTTGTTGTTTTTGTTTGAATATATATATAAATTGATTCGATAATGGCTGCCCTCGCCGGTGCCGGGATTGTTGCCGGAAAGTTGTCATCGCCGGGTTTGAAGCTGAGAGGCAGAGGAAAATCGCTGAAGACGAAAAGAGCGTTTCGGATTTCTTGCGCCTATTCTTCTTCTTCTTATGTGATGGATCCTTATCAGACCTTAAGAGTTACTCGTGATGCCTCTGAATTTGAGGTCAAGAAGGCTTTCAGGGACCTTGCTAAGCAGGTTTTGATTTTAATCTTAATAACCTTTTTAATAAAATTTTCTCTGATTTTTTTTTTTTGAAATTAGTTTATTGATTTTGATTTCTTCAAACTCTCTTCAGTATCACCCAGACGTATGCAGAGGGAAGGATTGTTCTGTCCAGTTTCATGAAATCAACGAGGCATATGATGTAAGTTTGTTGGGAAATAATTTTATTTACGAAAAATCATTATTCATCTGAAATCTGGGAAAATATTCTTTATTTTTAGTTGTTTCTCAGCTGTTATGATAGTCATATTTTATTCTGCATTCATAATGGATTTCCTCATAGGATCATCCAAAAGATTACACTGACGGATGAAGGAAATTAAAGTTTATTTAAAAACTTTGCAAAGTAAATAATTTGAAATCTTAACATTTATAGGTAATTTTATTATATTATTAGTTGTAATATTAACAATTTGTTGGATTGGGCAAAGCAGGTTGTGATGGCTAATTTAAGAGGGGAACCAATTCTGATGGAAAGATCTGAGGCGTCGGATCAGTGGGAAGATGATGAGATGAGAGGGGTGAACGATCAAGATTGGGACATGTGGGAGGAATGGATGGGTTGGGAAGGAGCTGGAATCAGAGACTACACTTCCCATATTAACCCCTACGTCTGATCTGAATCATGATCCTCAAATCTTTTTTTTTTTCCCTTTCCCTGTTTGGGCTTTGGGCTTCCTTTCTATTTTTATGTTAATTTCTCAACTACTTTCAAGATCTACTATCAACTGTTAGTCCGGTTCGCTTACAAAAAAAAAAAAAAAAGACTATTAGTCCGGTTCGTGGCTGCATATTCAAGCCTCGAACATGAGATTATTTGTTAAGTTGGAATGACCCATTATTAGTTGCTTCGTGGTTACTTCCAGTAAATTGTATATTTGTGTATATATTTCCCAATATTTTTAATTTTGTTGTCATCACATCATGCTAATGATGAGGAAAATCATTTTAGTTGTTTGTTTTATACTGTTATTTAGTTTCATCGAGACTCCCTTGTTATCACTAAAACTGGAATTTCTTTTCGTTTTAATTAATGCAATGCCCTCTTAATTACTTTGTTGAGGGAGTGATTCTTTGTATAGCATATAAGCAATCGACATATAAAGTTGCAATCATTTTTCAAAAGTTACATAATAAATTATTGGTAAGCGGTTTCTTTATCATTAGGGATGAAAAATAAAAATAAAGCCTATTAAATACTCCCTCCCATCCTAAATATAAAACACAAAAATGAGTCTTATAGCCTTTAGGCAATGTTCTATGTGACATCTAATCTGAGTCGATCCATAATAATAATAAAAAAAAGACCTACTTGACATATCTCTTATCATATTGACTTTTAAGTCAGGCTCAAACTTATGACCTATCCTGTAGCTTGATCTTATTTAGAGATTGGTAAGCCATATGGTTGCCATGAATAACATAAGTTACTTATTAGTTTCATGCAAAACATTTAATGAGCTGATTTTTTTTTAAATATAAAACATATTTTTCATATATGACAATCTTTTTTCTTAATTATCCTTATTATATTTATTCAACAATTATCATAAGGGAAGTAAATGAAAAAATTAATAAAAGAAGATGACTAGAGTATATTAGGAATACATGTAATATTAATTAAATTAATTTCTTTAATTTAATCAAAGCAGGTATATATAATAGAAATGTTATATTAAGAACACATATATTAACTAGAAATTTTTTGAGGTTGAGTTATAGTCTTTTTCATTAAAATGAATAATTAATTTATTAAGATGTGTGATCTATACAGAACTGTGCATTATGAGTTTGAGACGTTTAATGTGATGCAAGCAAGTCAAATCATCATCCTAAATATTTTATGAAATGAGTTGAAGTTGAGTACATAGAACATCTATGAAAAAATTGCTCTCAATTGAGTTTGACAATACTTAAATTTAACTTAATTAAATAGCCGTATCAAAAATATTTTATAATCCACAGGTTTTCAGTGGAATTGAATTTCTTTTTGGCCTTAATTAACGTTATTGTCCGCTATATATTTTGTTGAGGGTGTGATTTTTGTTACTAGATAAATTAAAGATCAAAGGTGCGAATTTATCTACAAACAATTTTTCCAAATGCACCCATAAAACTTACCAATTCTAACAACACTGTTAAGTACCCCTATGTTGATTGTTAAAAAAAAAGGATGGAGAAAGAAGTTTTACCAAAATGGTGACATGGATATTGTTAAAAGGTGATGTGGCAGAGAAATTGTAGAAAAGGGGAAATTGATAAAAAAAAAAATACATAAGTAAACTGAAAACAAAAATGCCTATCAGGCCATATATTTTTTCGATCAACAGTTGGTCGTAATGCCATATTACTATGCACACTTAACTCATTACGGCAAAGGGGAAAAATTAGGGTATGAGTGAGTTGAGACTCAGAGGTGCGAAGATGGGAGAGAGAAAAGCGATAATCGTGTAAATTAGTGGTGAAACGCATGAGTGTGGGAGAAAGTGAGATTCTTTGTCGATAGGATGATTTAGTGAGAGCATGGACCACGAGCT
>JBAGKO010000003.1:9250382-9272825 GCA_037177275.1 Acacia concinna | reverse complement strand
TACATCCCATTTTTGCTAGGCGCCTTCTTTTTAGCAAATTCAATAAATTCTTCAACCCCATTCTCATATTCTTCACTAGTTCTTAATGCATTCATCCAACTATGATTCATTTTAATATCACCTATGTCATTTTCAACAACACTTAAATTTGGAACAACCGTTATCACTCGGAGTTAGAACAAGTGTCCTAAGTACGACATATAATTTTATTCAACAAATATATTACGTTTTACAACAGATGCACAACCGTTCCACATGTCCTCCAACTACGTCTGTTAAATAAAAACAGACGCCAACTGACCTATTTTCTCCTCTGATTGTACCACGGCTAACTTTTAACTATTGTTTTTTTAAAAACGGACGTCTCGTCTAGACATTATAGCCCCTTTTCATAGTAGTGAGAGCTCTAGTGTTGACTCAGCAAAGCTCTGAATGTCTTATATATGCTCTTTTGAATTTCTAAAACAAAATTAGTTAATAATAAGAGTTGAAATCTTATAAACCAAAGGGACTTATTGTGGGTCTATTTTTTGCAAGAGAAATACAAATGTGGGGATGATTTAATTCCTATGGTGGAGCGTCGGACTTCTAAATCATGGACATGGGTTGGTATCAGGTCTTCTTGGGATGTTGTACGAGAGAGTATTTCTTGGAAGATAGGGGATAGTGGGCAACGTCTTTCTAGAACGACTTGTGGGTGCCTCATCATGATAAGTTGGTAAAATTAGCTTTATGTGAAATTCATGTTGACTCACTTGAATGGAAAGTGGCGGACTACTTATCAGATTTTGGATCATGGATATAGCATATGTTTGATAAGTTATTGCCACTATTTGTGCTACAAGCTATTGATTCTGTATATATAAAGCTTGGTCATACTTATGCTCCTACATGGCGATGGTCTAACAATGGGGAATTTTCAGTCAAATATGCATATTCTTTTTTATTTGGCGCACACTATAGATATGGAGGGTTTCTGGAGACAACTCTAGAAATTTAAAGTTCCCCAACAATACCACATGTTTATCTGGTTAGGTGCAAATGACAAATACTCACAAATTGGGAGAGACTTCGTAGGGGAATTCATGACTTTGGGATCTATTCTATTTGTCATATTAGTTTGGAGACTTTTCTTCATGCTCTTAGAGAACGTCTAATAGTTATGCAATCTTGGGAGTCAATTCTTCCAACTAAATGGTGGTCAACTTTCTTGTTGCAGTAGACAACTTTGGTATGGATTAAGTGGAATTTACGAACGCGGATATCTTTTAGTGACCATCAATGGAGTTGTTAGTTTGCTATTTTATGTCGACTTATCTGACTAGGGAGAAATGGTAGAGTCTTTAATGATAAAGTATGGAATGGAGCTAAGGGTGGAATCAGGCCAAGACAGGTCAAGCTTTGGCCTTAAAAGGCTAGGCATATTTTGTATCAGGACGGCCTGAGCTTAGCCTGTAGTCAGATACAAGTCGTCCTAACAGGCTTGAGCCTGGCCTATGTATAGGGCTGGCCTATTATGGGCCTATTAAAAGGCCTGCTTGCTTAAATTTTAAAAAAACATAATTTATCTAATTGTAATTCATTGATGAATTAATTCAAATTTATGCTTTAATCTGATTGAGTTTCAAATTTATCCATTAATATACAAGTTGTTATATAATTACGTTAAAATCATAAGCTATTATTTACTCTCCAAGACTCATTTTGGCATTTCACTTTTTACATAACAATTTGTAGGACTAGTAACATTTGACCGCAATTCCAGAGGAATACCTACAAAACTTATATTAAAACCTTATACTTAAATATATGATCATGACAATCCAAACTAGGTTAGTGACTAAATTAATTATGTTCAATAGGTTAGCAACTAACAGAATTCATATATGATCAGACAACCCAGAAAATCTAAGTTCATAACACAAAACCAATTCAGCAAAGGCAAACATTCCAAACTAATAGAATCAAGTGACCAATTCAACAAACCCAGCCTAAACTAATTGATTGTGTTTGCAGACTAATATATTCACAGAACACAAAATCATACACACAAAAAATCAAAGAATCATAGAACCAAACCACATGTTCAAGAAAAAGAAGAGTATGAAGAGATCTGAGGGCTGAGGGTTAAGGGACATGAGATTTGAGGGACAATGTCGATGGTCAAAGGGTGACTAGGCGAGTGACGCAAACACCACATGATATGAGGGATGACGTCGACATGGATATGATGCTACCCATACCAAGGAAGAGAGGGTTAGAGTTAGGGAGAGGAGATAGCTTCGACTTGAGGCTGTGAGTTATCGATGGAGATTTGGGAGAGGAGATTTGAAAATAAAACTGAAGGGTGACGGATTCTTGGCGAGAATGAAGAACTAAAGGGCGAAGGTGAGAAACTGAAAACCGATGATGAACTGAAGGACTTGGATCTGAGGGATGACGTCAATGTGGATCTGATGCTGCCAAGGTGAGAAACTGAGAACCAATGATGAACTGAAGGGCGAAAGTGGAGAGAGCTTCGGCATATGGCTGGCTGGAGAGTGATTGAGTGAAGAGTGAATGTCTTGGGTAGTGTTACTGTCGAATAAAGGATCTGGAAGAGGGAAAATTATGGTGAAATGTGAGGTTACATAATTACATATATGTCCCTCAATTTTTTTTTAATATATACCCCAAGCTTAACAGGCCAAGCCTGATAGACCTAACAGGCCTATTAGTCAGCCTAGGCCTAGCCTGTTAATAAAATCAGGCCTAAAAAAAGGCCTTAGCTTGGCCTTTTAACCTGATAGGCTAGGCCTATTAGGCTTTTAACAGGCCAAGCTGGTGGCCCCTGATGGGCGACTTGGCCTATTTCCACCCCTAAATGGAGCGGAGTTGACTACCAAGTTGTTGGCATGTCTCTTATGGGCAAACTCTTTTACTTTGCGAGGTTCTAAAAGGGAAGTATCCTTATGCAGGTGGAATCCTCCACCTGTGGAGTTTCTAAAATTTAATGTGGAAAGTTTTGCATAACTAGTTCTGGTCTTTGTACTTATGCTGGAGTCTTGATATCACACATCGGTGAATTTATTCGTGGCTTTATGCATCGCATGGTTGGTGGCTCAAATATAACATCTAGAGCTTAGGGTGTTTTATGGACCTTGAAATTAGCGTGGGAGTGGGGCTTTAGGAAGCTCATGACAAAGAGCGGTTGTGTCAAGGTGGTTAACGTTGTGATTTCTTCTATTGCTTTGGAGCACCCAGATTTTAGGGTCTTTCATATGATACATCGTCTTCCATGTCAAGAGTAGGAGGTAAATACTATGATATGTGACACATTAGAGAACTTAGCCGCTAATGCCTTGGTTGTAAAGGCTTGAAATATGCAAGTGGACCTTCATGTAGTTTTTTAGCCATCTTGGGTAATTCAGGATATCATGCAAAAAGAAAGCTTGTAGTCAACGTCTGAACATAGGCATATGTAGTTAACTTTATGTTTCAATGTCTATAAAAAAAACTTAATGGTACCAGATACCCCTAACACAAAACATTATTGTTAAAATTACACCTTTACCCTTAAAAAATGGACACATGTACACTTCGTAGGTAGCACATAACATGATAGGTGCAAAATTTGCAACCCTTGACATTACAAGTGCACTGACCGTATCAAGTCATAAAGTAGTAAGTAAGATATCGTTCCTAATGAGGACTTGGTACCTAAATCTGGTTGAGCATTGATTTTACACTTTCAATTAATTTGAACAAATTAAAATTGAATTCAAACAAGTGAAAATAAAATTTAAAATAAGCTAACTACCACAAATATTAAAAGGACAACCTAGAGTCACTAATCACTTATTAGTTTTATAGACTTTGTTTCCACTAATTTAATTAGTCTTAATGCAAAATTTTGTTAATCTCGAGTATAAATAGCTATAAGTGTCTTTCAGTCCAATTATAGCCATATCTTAAATATAAAATGTTATGTCTACCATAATTACTCAAGAGACAAAATAATTTGAACACACTCTTCAACAATTATATGGGGCCATTAAGTATATGTCTATTATAATAATCACAAATTAGATTGCAATCTAATCTCATACTATTTAATCTCAGAGCCTAATTAAAATTTCATTCGTCAAGATAAATTCTAATACTCAAATTCATACTTAATGGTGATCAAGCATTGAGTAGATAAAAAATAGACAAGGTTAAGTAATCAAAATTAACATTAAAACATAATTAATAAATGAAATAAAATGTTTAATCTACTAATAAGTTCATAGTTATTATAGGTTGCAAAACAAATTAACTACACAACAAATTCAAAATCATCTCAGAGCAGCAATGAAATTCAATCCCAAACCAACAGTCATACTGATAATGAGAAACAAAGGGGAAACAAAACATTGATATGTCTTTAAGCTTTAGCTTCAGTCTCTCTTACTCTCCTCTGATTCTTACTCTCAGCACCGTGAAGAAGATGAAGTTCTTCAAAGATGACAGTGAACAGTGGAGTTATAGCCCCCTCAATCGCGTCCTTTGGTATAGCTTGTGCTTGCAGCAGCCATCGTCAAATGTCCTCCCTCCTTCCTTGCTCTTGCGATATGGCTCAAGGGAGAAGAAGAGGATGGCTGCCTCCCCAAATCTGATTACTAAGCTGAAGACCTCCTCTGTCTTGCGGGGGCCTTTTTAGAAAAATAACGGATGCTTGTCCTCACTTTCTCTTTTTCGTGTAACTTTCTTTAGGTCTTCCAATTGCCCCTCCAAAACACTATCTTGACTGTCTTAATAAGGTAAGGTAAATGAAAATATAATAATAATAATAATAATAATAATAATAATAATAATGCTGCTGCTGCTGCTAAAACTAATAATAAAACTAAATTGATTTTATTTCTTTCTTTTTTTTTAAAGAAAACTTCTATTTAATTTTTTTTGTTATGATTTCTTTCCTTAGCTTGAAAACTTGTTTTATTTTGAAATCTCACAAAAGATGTACCAATTTGATATCTTATAAAATCTCATCAAAATCTTTTAAAATTGTTTAGATAACTCTCCAAATATCTTTAAAAATATGAATTAAATATATAAAATATGAAGAGTTATCATAACACATTTAGTATTAAGATAAATGTTGTATTAAAATTGTTCCATTTTGTAAAGTTCATGGCATTTTAGCTACTAAAAAAAGTTTATAGTGCCTCAAAAAAGTTTATTATTAAAATTGCACATTTTTCCTTATTTATATCTAAAATTTTATTGGTATATTACCAATATTTATTATTCATTTTATTCTAAGTACATATTTACTAAAAATAATTTTAAAACATACTTTTTGGCAAGATGAAAAATGAGTTGTAAGTTCTTATTTATTATTGATGTAAGGGAAACAATACTATGACTAATCAGTCAGCCTATAACATGGTAGAAAATTTTATTCTCCTTAATCAACCACCACTAAGAGGTAGTTAGTAATATGGGCCGGACCATTGGTTTTGAGCCAACCCATCACAGGTTGAAACCATATGAGTTCGGACCAAAAAGACTCGCATATATATGTGTTGACATTTAGTGAATCCAAACCAAAATTGTTGGGCTGGGGTTTGGGCGGGCCAGCCCCCCTTTGTTTTTAAAAAAGACATGTTCAAATTTTTTTTACAAAATGTCAGAACTCAAAACCAAACCATTAAAAAAAAGTTGATAACAATTAATAAGTCGAGTTTGAAGGGAGAGGAGAGATGGCGAGTTTGAGAGATGAAGTGAAAGAGGAAGTCACAGTCTTAACTCTTACGGATGACAGATGCACGGCGACCTTGAGAGACAAAGTGAGAGCAAGAGTCACACCGTCATGGATACTAACAGAGTGACGGGCGACACCGTAATGGATGCCGCTGTGAAGGGCTGAGTGAGAGTGACTGGCGAGAGGTGAGACCTCAAGATTAGGGTCTTTTAGAGTGTTAGTGTTGGACTAGGATGAAGGAGTGGACTCTTGGGTTTCATTTTAGCCTTTACATATTTAAAAAAAGATTAATCGTGAACCCACTAGATCAGTCTTCCATATGTTAAGTTAATATGGATTCCGGCCTAAAAAATCTACATCAAAACAGTCTTTTTTTTTTTCAGACCCAAACTACCTATATTTTAGGTTGGGTAAGTTTGGCCTACAATTAAAATTTATAGTACCGCCTATGCTAAAAGGTAGTCCACGAAAACGTTTCGGCTTGTTTTTAGGTTTTTGTATTGCTGTAGTAAGTGGGCAATGATGCACACGTCGTTATTCAAAAGAAAAAAAATGAGCTGCAAATGAGTCATCTCACTTTTTTTGCAGGCGAAGATTTTCTTGCCGATTAGGCGGCCCCCCCTTTTTTACCGATGTCACTGTCACCTGAGGTTTTCTCGCTCTGCTTGCAGGTATATTAATTACATTTTTTTTGGGTTGGGCTCAATTAATTGGGTTTTGATGAAAAGAGAGTACTACCATTATCTTTTATTTTAATCTTAATAAAAATATTAATTAAATTATTTTAAAATAATTAAATTATATTTGATATATACATCAATAGATATTACATATAATATAATTAACTTTTATTTTAATTTTAAAAAATATTAATTATATTACTTTAAAATAATTTTATTATTTTATCCAACTTATAATTTAATATTTACTCTTATCTTAATTATAAAATTCAGTTAATTTTTTAAAAAAATTATAAAAAATTTAATTATATTATTTTAAAATATTAAAATTTATTATTTTTCTTAAATTATATCATTTAGTTTATCAACTAATATATAATATAATAAAATATAATATATTATATGATTAAATAATGTAATTAACTTTTTTAAAATTTTTTTAAAAAATCACTTAAATATTATAATTAGGATTAGAATAAGAAGGAGTATATACCATAATATTACATAAAATATAATTAGATAATTTATTTATCCTCTTTAATTTTATTAAATTAGGATGAGAGGGAGCATTACTTTAATTAATTAATCATGAAGGGATTATCAATTATTAACTTTTGTAAATTATTGCGTAACTGCGTAAGCGAGTCCTTCATGTTTCCCGAACTGGCGAACTCCATAACCAGAGGGTACGGCTTCCGATTAAATTCTCGGAGTCCAACAGAATTCATTCCAAGACTCTCGTACTTTCCCATTTCTTCAATTTCTAGGGTTTTATCTTCTTCTCTCCTGGTTAATTTCATATAAATTTGATTAAAATCATTCATCTTCGGTCGCAGACTTTGATACTGCAAATCTGAAGACACCAGCAGCGGCTTTTACCCAAATCTCTGTAATTTCCTGCACCGGCTCTTCTGCAAATCATTATGCTATTGAATTTGAAGCTCTGTTGACGAATCAACTGAATTTCTTTCAAGTGGTAAGAATCTTTTTCAGATATATAGGCACAGTTCTGTGCAGCTTATGTGCTCTACATACAAAAATCCGTAAATTTACTGTATTTACAATTCAATTTTTTTTTTGTCAGAGTATTTACAATTCAATTTTACTCTCTTGGAATAACCACTGTTGGATGAATTGAGTTGAATGGTCCGTCTCAGTATCTTTTGTATAATTTGCAGTTTTCATCCAAGAGACGTGATTTGAAGTTGTCGAATGTCACAATCTGTAATTTGTATCCTACCTACTTAGAGCATCTTGTCCTTTGGCTTCAGGGTGTTAAGCCCGGATACTTCCCTTAAAAGTAGTTTGGTCACCTCTATAAATAATATATAATTGTTCGATCCTCAATGCGTATATCAGTCCCCAGAGTCAGTTGTAATGGCATTGATTAGTTAAGACCTTTGTGCAGTTGCACATCATTATGTTGTTTAAAGATAATAACTGAATATTCTTTGATAGATGTAAGCTTTATCTCTTATGGTTACAAATGTCTTGATACATTAATATTTATTACTGTTTATGTGGTTTATGCTCCTACAGTATACATGTGCCACAGTTAGCCAACCTTGATAATGGCAGACCTCAAAGAGCGGCTACTACTCCCCCCAAAACCAGCATCAGCTCTTAATTTGAGAGAGTCAGCCAATCGACCATCAGCATCTGGAAGGCCACCCTTACAAGGAGTGGATGTTTTGGGGCTTAAGAAGCGGGGTCAAGGTCTTCGATCATGGATTCGTGTTGACACAACTGGAAACTCTCAGGCTATTGAAGTAGACAAGTTCACAATGATGCGACGATGTGACTTACCTGCACGTGATCTTCGCCTACTAGATCCTTTGTTTGTGTACCCATCAACTATCTTGGGAAGAGAAAAGGCTATTGTTGTAAATCTTGAACAGATACGCTGTATTATTACAGCAGATGAAGTTCTTCTCTTGAATTCTCTAGATAGTTATGTACTACACTATGTGATGGAGTTGCAACGTCGGCTAACTACACCTGCAGTAGGTGAGATTTGGCAGTCAGACAATTCTGATATGAGCCGAAGAAGAGGAAGTAGGAGTTTTGACAATGCCTTTAACAACACATCCCCTGATTATCTGCCTTTTGAGTTTAGGGCTCTTGAAGTTGCCTTGGAGTCAGCATGCACATTTCTTGACTCTCAGGTTTGTAGAAGCGCAACATTGAGTTAGAGTCTTGCTTTAAGTTTGTGTTTTTCCCTTTTCCCCCAAAAGAGAAGTAAAATTACTGTAAACTGACACATTCGTATTCTATTAATTTGTCTATATAATACTATTTGATGAATCATTTGAACTTTCTCATATATTAACCAGTTTCACAGGGTGGAACATATCATTATGTTCGGGTTTAGTGACTTTGCATGCATGTGTATCATAATGATCATGCTTAGTATCTATCTAAGTCCATTTTGAAATGCTGTGATCACAGTGACACTTGATCGTCCAAAGAGGTTGTTACTTTAACAGATACTTTTTCTTTCATTAACATTATATGTGGCCTGGATTAAGTAGTATTGATTATATGGTCCACAAGAGGACATGGGTTAATAAATTCAATCTCATTTCTGAAGATGTCTTATCAGGGAGAGTATGGGGAAAATCTCTCCCTCTCCCTCCTGACATTTCTGTGCATGTTGCAGGTATACATCCATTCATATTGAACAAGTTGCCAACAATTTTAGGGTTATTGTGATATCATGTTGCACTAACCACTTGTTATGAAAAATAGCCCTTTTGTATTCTTAGGAACAGTTTGCAATGTAGAAATTCTGTTATTGTTCTTCAAACACGATCCTAAATTCATAACCTTGAACTCTTGCTTTTTCATCTTGTTAGTTTGATTTTAGTAAATCAGTTATTGATAACATACTTTATTCTTGCCTTTTTTAAAAGGCAGCAGAGTTAGAAATTGAGGCCTACCCTTTACTGGATGAGTTGACATCAAAGATCAGTACATTAAATTTGGAACGTGTTCGTCGCTTGAAAAGTAGACTTGTTGCCTTGACTAGGAGAGTGCAGAAGGTACTGTCCATATTTGTTTTCTTCATGGTTGCAAATGACACTGAACATAATTTCTTCTCTTGGTCCTATTAATTGGTTTTGCTTCAATTACATGCATATATATTCAGGTTAGAGATGAAATAGAGCAGCTAATGGATGATGATGGTGATATGGCTGAAATGTACCTCACAGAGAAGAAAAGTCGGTTGGAGTCATCATTTTTTGGAGACCATCAGTCTTCTATGGGATATAAATCAATTGATGCCGCATCAATTTCTGCTCCCGTTTCTCCTGTTTCCTCACCTCCTGATGGTCGGAGGCTTGAGAAATGCTTGAGCATTGCAAGGAGCCGACATGAAAGCATGAAGAGTACTGAAAGTGCTACAGACAGTATAGAAGAGCTTGAGATGTTGCTGGAAGCTTACTTTGTTGTAATTGACAGCACCTTGAACAAGTTGACATCGGTAAACACATTACTGTTCGTGTAAACTCTTTGTACCTCACTTCATCATATATTTTCTTAAACGTTCTTTCTTATTGCAGTTGAAAGAGTACATTGACGACACAGAAGATTTCATAAACATCCAACTGGTATGTTCTTTTTTCCTCATTTTCTCAGTTGTTATCGAAATGTCTTTATTACTCCTTATCCTATTTTGTCATTCTTGATTCTGATTATTGTATTACCTACACAAAACAGGGGAAGGTAGAGGGTAGGTAGTACCGATTTTATCTGTGTAGGAAAGAAGTGGTAATACATCCAAATATCTTATAACAACTGTGTTCTAGACCTCTGCTTCTGTGAGGGATTTAGAAATTTATTCAAGTTTCTTGTATCAAATGTTATTTTACTTGTTTCATTTCAGTGTTCTAGATCATAGAGGGCAAAATTGTATCCCATGCCTGCATTTTTATCTGATGGTTTTGCTGAGGAAATTTAATTAAATATTGTAAAAGCTGACTGAAATTTTTGTTTGTAGGACAATGTACGCAATCAGCTGATTCAATTCGAGCTTTTACTCACAACGGCAACATTTGTGGTTGCAATTTTTGGCGTGGTAGCAGGAATATTTGGGATGAACTTTGAAGTATCATTATTCAGTGTACCCTCTGCATTTAACTGGGTCCTTATAATTACAGGAATTTGTGGGGCCATCATATTTAGCGCGTTTGTGTGGTTCTTCAAATACAGAAGGCTCATGCCCCTATAAGGAAGCTGAAGATGGTTTCCATGCTTCAACAATATTGTTTAGCTTTGCATTTTTTCACATGCAGAGAAAAATTCTTTCAAATTTAGTTTTGAATCAATTTTTGGCCTATTCTTAAAAGTTTTCTCCGTTTCCTGTTAGCAGTCACTGTACAATTTTAGACAAAGTTAGTAGTAGTTTAGCAAACATAAAACTCTTGTGATACTTTTCTCAACTTGTTGCTCGGCCCATGGATCATATAATGGCTGCTTTATTTATTGCATTCTGTTAATACTAATCAGCCAGCGTATTGGATCCTGTTTATGATATGATCCAATAAAAGAACTGTTTTTGCCTATGAACTAGAGGCTCCCTAGCATAAAAAGCAAACTTTTGTTAGTGTGGAAGTTTTGTTTGTCTTAGTAGTTCCATGTGAAGAAAGCTTTAACTTGTGGTATGTGGAAGTACAATTACGACCTAAGTGCCTTAGACTGCTTCACACATGAGAAAGAAACAATTATGTGGTTCCTTGCTTTATCAGCCCTTTCTATGTAATGTTAAGTATTTGGTTCTTTTGCCCCCTCCAGGGAAAGATAAAGTTCCAAACGGGAAGGAAAATATACGTCAGCATGCGATTCTATTTGAATGGTTCTACTGTGCTTATTAAGAGCTTGTTTGGGGTAGCTGTGAATGGATATAAACGGGCGTCTTTTATGCTTAAAGGCTAGTTAGAGGCCAAATTTTATGCTTGGATTAGTGTTGGGGAAAATTGACATTTTCCCTATAAGTCACGTTAAGATAAAAGTAACTTTTTCTTGTTTTTGATTTTTAACGTTTTCTCTCTCTCAAATTTGAATCTTCTAGAACTAACTTTTAAATATATAATGTAAATAAGTATTTCTTGAACTAAATTTTCTTAATAAAAGTCTATCCAAACATGTCACTTTATTCTTTTTAACAAGTCACATGTATTATATTATCGTAAAACAATAAAAATATTAGATAGATAATTTTTTATATAGTTGCCTTTATTTATGAATGGTAAATATCTTCTCTCACTTCTCTTTATCTCTTTGTATTTAAGGAGAATTCAATATAAATAACACATGAATTTCTAAAACCATTAAAATGTTACTGAATTTTTAAATGGACGCTTTAGTCTCTAAGGTGGAATATGGGGTTTTTTTTTTATTCTGGTGATTTGACACTTGACGTGGAGAGAGGGAGAAGCTGACGAGAGAGAGAGAGAGAGAACCAGTGATCAGGATGAGCTTGATAATTTCGTTATGAGTTTTGTTATTTACGTTTTGAGTCTTATTATTTCTACTACCGATTAAGTCAAATTACATTCACCAACTTAAAATGCAAATCCAAGACGAGCTTGTTAATCCCATTACTAGTTTTGTTATTTACGTTATGAGTTTAGTTATTTTTGCTACAGAATATATCAAAATACACAAACATTCATTGTGTTCACCTAACTTAAAATACAAACTCAGGACATTGTATGTTTTGACATAATCGATAGCAGAAATAAATGGACTCATAACATAAATAATAAAACTTATAACGTGATTAACAAGCTCATCCGGAGTTTGCATTTTAAATTGGTGAAAGTGTTTTGAAATAATTGGTAATGAAAATAACAAAACTCATAACATAAATGACAAAACTCTTCACAGGATTAATAAGCTCAATTTGACCACCCTCTCTCTCTCTCTCTCTCTCTCTCTCTCTGTGAGTGTGTAAGCAGGGGTCACCTTGGCCAAATTTACAAAACCTAGATTCCACCCCTGAGACCAAATTGTCTTTTTCGAAATTCAGTAGCCCTTTAGAGGTTTTAAACTTTCATTTGGTATTTATTTAGAATTTTTCCTTGTATTTACATCGTTCTCTATCCTCTCTTTCCCACATCAATTAATCTATTAATATAAATCAATAAGGTTAAGATTGTCAAAAACTCATTTATTATCCTATAAATGATTTTTATTTTAAAATAAATTTTTGGGTTACAGTTGACTTATAAAGGGACTGAGTGGTAAATTACATTACACTTAGACTTCTTCCATTTTCAGTTTACAAAAGTTAATTACCATTTATATAAAAGAGTCACTTTTAGAAGCATTAATCCAAAGAAGCCTTAAAACAAAGCAATCCAACATGAAAACAATAGATATAGTAGTCGAATGATTTGTAATTATCCTAACTACATATTGCATGTCAAACAATAAGGCCCACAAAATTTAATATAATCAGTTCCATAGTTATGACCTCTTGGAAATTTTGTCAACCTCTAAATACCTGTTTGTGTTCCAGAATTTAATATGCCCCCAAATATGTGTCAACCTTCTTTTAACCATTAACCAAACTTGCACTAAATCTCTAAGCAGTCATTCATTGGTGTGAAAAGCAAGGACAACGACGTCTTCATTTTTTATTTATAAAAATATTACTGTTTCGGTTACATGTACTTTAGGTCCCCATAAGTAAAGTAACTATTGCCGAAGTAGAGTAAGAAAGGGAAGGTAAAGAAAAAAATATCTCAACAAATGCTTACTAAGAAGATAGGCAAACAGACTCTTGCTCTGCTTTATCAACACCAGCTCAATAGTTTAGAGTACGTTGATTTTAACTTCCATGCTGAGGTACATTAGATTCCACCTCACTGTCATTGCTTTTGTCTAAACAATAATAAAAAAAAAAAATAGAATGGTGGGTTCAGCTTCAGCACATAAACCTTTCGCTGAGGTCAATGGTCACCTAATCATCATTGTTGTGTATCACCGCCACTTCCATTCTTTAATATAAGTTTCAGTTAATCTTTTAGGAGAGATTAAGAAAACACAAACATTATTTTAAAGTACTTATGTTTTTTATTTTTCTCTAAAACTAATTTTTATAATTTATAAACTGATATACATATACATATTATAATAGAACACAGCATATATTATAATTAAATAATTCATATAGTTTTATCAATCTCACAAAAAAAGTCAACCGTGTTTTAAAAACTAAAGGGAGTATAATATCCGTGTGTTTGAGTGGGGCATTACTGGGTTACAGATTATATGGTATTGCTGAGTGACATGTTAAAAGAGACAATTCAAACATGTATTTGTCAATGACATGATGACACACATACTCACTCTCAGTCTCGTGGGTTAATGATAATGCTGTTGCTTTTACTAGTGACTCACTCTGCTCTGTGATTAAGACTCAATTATAGGTCCACAATAATTCCATTCCATGCCCAAGTCACTGACATGTTAGAATTCTTGTGATTATTATAATACGAGTGCTTCTTCTCAAGCCTTAGCTAAAGAGCATCTTATTCTTTCTTCAAATTGGTACGTATTATTGCTTTCCTTATTTTGGTTAAATTATTACTTCTCCTTTGGCATAAATAAATAAATTACTACTTTTAATGTATAACAAGCATAAAACTTGCAGAATCGTACTGTTGAATAATACAAAAGGGTCTGATAGAATAGTTTTCTGTCACCAAGCTGAGGCAACCTTGTCCTTTACAATGAAGATTTGAGCAAATCATTCCCATGCGAAAAACAGAGAGGCAGAAGATGTTCTTAACATAACCAACAGAAATTGGTCCTCATGAAAGGGGTTTTAACCATTTAAATACGAGGTCTTGAGTTTGAATCCATGAGAACGTAAAAAACACCTGTACCCGTATTATATCTCACAATGCTTGAATCTAACCTAATAAGATAATTAAATCAAAAAGGATGTGTTCTAGCATAAACCATTACAAAGGAAGGGAATGCCAAGGAATTTTGAGTCATCAGATTAAGTTAATGCACCAGAGGAGTTAAAAAAAACGCATAAATAGTTATCTCATATACATACAGTAGTACAACACAAATTTTACATTGCACTCAGTTTCAATTTTTATGGCGTCCTGGACTACACTAAGCATGAGCTTGATGAAATGGAAAAACCTATTATTCTCCAGTGCTCTTCTGCTGTTTTGTCCTTGATTTGCTGTAAAACCTGGAAGGAGGTGATGGTGAAAACTCGAATGGCAGTGGTGGAAGGTCCATCTCGCCCTTCAAGATCTTGACAATGTCCCCGATATCCGGCCTCAATTCCGGAATCTTCTGCAAGCAAGCAAGTGCCAAGTTGATACACAAGCTTGCTTGCTCCTTGTTGTAGTAATCTTTCACTAGTCTCTCATCTACTAGCTCTAAAATGTTACCAGAATGAGCCAAGTGCCTGCACCAGCTTATTAAGTTGGCTTTCTCTAGCTTCATTGGAGATGCAAGAACATGTAATGGTCTTCTTCCTGACACAATCACAAGGATCAAAACTCCGAAACTGTAAATATCAGCTTTCTCCATTAAGTATCCACACCCTCCATATTCCGGTGCAACATAACATAGTGTTCCTCTCATGCTTGTTGTGCTGCTGAGCTCGCGGCTGAAAAGATCTCCACTCCACATGTCGCTTCCGATGGAACGTGTACTTTTCTTCCTCCAACCTCTCCTGAAACTGAACTCGCCATTTTGATGATCGCTATCGTCCTGAGCTTCTTCTCCAGTGAAGTTCCTCCTTCCCCTCCTGCAAAGATAAAACCTTCTTCCCAAGTCAAAATGTGGCACTTTGAAGCCTTTCTTCCACTTGGTTTGAAGATTCTTCAGCTTACTACTCTTCTTGCTTAATTCAGCTAGGTGCTCTTCTTTCCACCATTCTTGCATCTTCCTCGGCCTTTTCTTTCGGTTTTTCTTCTTTCCTCTTGCTTCTTTCTTCTCAACCACATTCTCTGTATGTCCCACTACAAATGCTTGTAATTGAGGTCCATTAGCTTCATCATCTGCTTTATGATCTGCTGGACTTGAAGTTTCCAAATCTGCTTTTTCAGTAATGTTCTTCTTTTCTTCTACCCAATCTGTGTTTGATGGACAAATTTGACTCCCAATCCACTCCATCACATAGTCTCTGCTACATAATTCATCAGTCCCATCTTGTCTCCACCACCAATCCTTTCCCCATTGCTTCCCATTAATTTTCTCTCCATCCACAGAAGAAGCATTCACAGTACTTAATTCCTTACTATGATCAATGCTAGAAAACTCATCATCATAAGGAACAAATTTCTGATTCCAATCATCCCCAACAATATGATCCAGAGTTGATATTTCCTTTCCCTTTGCATTATTACTACAAATCCTGATTTCACTCTCATTGGCAATATTGGCATTATAATTGAAAGAATTCAAGCTCAAGGCTTTAACATTAAAACACGTCTTGCTGTTTTTAGAAGAAGAAGACGCTTGCAAAGCTAGAGCAAAATCTACTTCATTATTAACACTCTCAACTGGTGTACCAATAGCTGGAGTTGGAGTTTCAGCAGTTAAATTACCTGAAAGCTCTTGGCTTTTCCATAGGTCTTGACTCCTCCCCAAGTCCTGGCTAAACAAATCTAAGCCAAACTCATTCTCCACTTTGATCCTTGACAATCCAAAGTCTGAAAGCTTCCCTCTGAACTCTGAATCAAGAAGAACATTGCTTGGCTTTACATCACCATGAATCACTGGAGGATCACAGCCAAGGTGCAAGAATTCCAGGGCCCTAGAAACATCTAGAATGATGTGGAACCTTCTCTCCCAGCTCAAACACAAACACCCATCTTCTCCTCCAAATAGGGACTCCTGCAAGCTTCTATTGGGCATGTAATCATAAACCAACACTCTCTTGTTCTTTTCCACACAATACCCCAAAAGGGTCACAATAAAAGGAGATCTTAACCCACCTAGAATCTGAAGCTCATTCTGAAACTCTCTCTCTGTTTGCAAAGACAAAGCGTCTAGCCTCTTAACTGCAATCAATTTCCCATCTTTAAGTGTTCCTTTGAAGACAGTTCCAGACCCTCCTTTACCAATTACATTGGCGACGTCAAAGCCATTTGTGGCTTGCTTCAATTCTTTGTATGAGAATCTTTCAAGCTTCAAAGGAGCACTCGAATCGAAGGGGATGGTTTTAGCTCTGTCTACTATAGATTGCCATAAGTGGTAAAGAAAGTAAATGATCGAGCATATAATTACAACAGAAGCTGAGATTGTGAGGGCGAGGAAGATGACTCTGGTTTTAATGAAAAAACTTGGAGGAGTTGGAGGGCTGGGAGTAGAAGGGAGGGATCTGGAAGGCATAGTGAGTAAGGAACTCAACTTCTTCTGGGGTCTCTCAAAGCTTGAAGCTTTTTATGGATATTGATCACATTAATTTACGAAGAAAAGGTAAAGTGAAAAACTTGGATGAGTTTCGGGCGTTACTCAGTTTCTTTATTGCATATTCTCATTTCCTTTTCTTTTTCTTTAGTTTCATGGATCCCTGTGGGTATCCAAAGCAGATTGCTTTACGGCTAGACAATCAAAAGAGAACTGTATTCGAATTTGTAACTACTGTTTAATTATCTTATCAAGCTTCGCTTTTTTCCATGATTTAAGAGTCAGTCTCTGTGTCACTCTCTTTCTAATGCTCCTGTATAATATTCCTCGTTTGTTTTTTATTGCCAGATTAGTGATTACTGATTAGTGAATTGGGGACTTGGGTTATTTGGATTAGAAAAAAGGTGGGAAACAAAAAAGATGGACCCAATGTGCTTTTGACTAAAGAGAGTTTCGAAGACAGTGTCATGCATTACAGAAAAGAGGAGGGAAAGAAATTAAAGAAAAACACAAATGGATTACAGTGAGATGGAGGATTATATAATATACAGTACTGAGGAAGAGGTTTTGTCTTGTACTCCGTGGGTGGGGTACGTGTAGTGTTTAGAATTTAGAGATACACGGCTTTTTTATTATTAGGTTTTGACTCAGTTTCAAACTTTGGTTGGATTCCAATAGCTCCTTGCCTTCCATAATTCTCACGTTTCGCACTAGAATTTAACACACTCCGTACCCTCTGTATAACTCACTTTTTAAAATATCTCATAATTAAATTGAGGAGATAAGGTTAACTCTTTTCTTATTTGATTAAGAGAGATTGATTTTTTCTTCCAATTCAAATTTATATTCTTTTTTTTTACTGATAAATCTACTTACACAACTTGTTAACCGTTTAACTCACTTTATTTGAAAATTAAACATCTTTTTCACTTTGTTGATGTTAAGAAGTGTAGAGGAACATTACATTATAATGTAAATCTTCTACTAAATTATAATAAGGGTAATATTTAAAAAAAAAAATCATTAACACCTACCAAATGTCGTATATTATATACTAAGAAAATTATTTAGAAGGTACCCTGCATTTGAGATGTGAAGGAATAGCTTAAGCCAATTATTATGATTATAAAACCATTACATTTTCCCTTGCTCCAATTCTCTCCATAATTAGGTTATAATGCAAGTCAATATTGGCATATACAGGGACTTCATTACATAAAGAAACAGCAAATTGTTAGCATTCTTTTAATAGACAAGATCCGATCAACATGTGTAACAGATGTACTTGATATTCTAATTTTATAAATACAAAATCCCCCATTTGAGAAACCATTTATGAATGTATTTGATATCTTAAACCCAGTGACTGAATATCCTTATATAGTTAATGATGAATGATGAGGATCGGTATAGTGGATAATGAGGAAAAAGAATCGACAAAAAAAAAATAATGAAGAAAAAGAAGAGAATGCATGTGGGGCTCATTCTACCTGCAACCATGATGATCTCTGTACAAGACTATGGTCCCTTTGTAGCATTTATCTCCACATTCCCTCTTCCCTTGGGCATCTTCCATACTTTAATGGGTTAATGTTATTAAATAATTTTTATTTTTTTTAAGTGTAAAAATAATCTTTAATAATTTTTTATATTAAAAGTAATTATAAATTCTTAAAAATGGAGTAAAAGTAACCACATCTGTTAACAGCCGTTACTATAACATTTTAAGATACAAAAATGGCCATTAACTTATACTAAACATATAAAAAAGTAACCATTAATTTTTTTTTTCAACGTAAAAGTAACTGAAAAGTCAACTTTTCAAACATTAATTCACAAGATTTTATGTTGTTTATGCAAGTTAGAGTCTAAGAGGATTTTAATTATAAGATGATTGGGGTGACATGGATTATCCCAATTTTACTATATGCATATGTGATCTTCCATCACCTTTTATCCCAACCAGCATTAATTACATTCTAAGATAGGATGTTTGAGAGAAAAACTAAAAGACGACGTAAGATCACATATGCATATAGTATGGTTGGCATAATTCACATCACCTTTAATTATCTTATAATTAAAATCCTTTTGGGCTCCAACTTGTATAAAAAACAAAAAACTTGTAAACCAATGTTTGAGAAGTCAACTTTCAGTTACTTCTACATGCAAAAAAAATTATGGTTACTTTTTGTACTTTTGATATAAGTTAATGGCTATTTTTATACATTAAAATATTAGAGTAATGGACAAAGTTATTTGCTCCCTTTTAAAGAGTTCATGGTTACTTTTAGTACTAAAAATTGTTAATGGTTATTTTTGCACGTTTTGAAAAAATTGAAGGTTATTTAAGAACTTTAACTCTATTTTAGTTCATCTCATATTTTATAGGAAAAATTAGTTGAAGGTTACAAATTAAAATTTTGTTGATGATGAGATCTAATTTTAAATATAAATACTCTCTATATATGTAATTATATCATGTCCTAGTAAAAAAAATTATAAACTATAATGTTTAGGGAGAATTCTAAAAAAAGATAAGGGAAATACATAAAAGACATATCAGTACAATGAAATTAAGAATTTCTAGATCAATCATTTTATACTTTTTTTGTGAAATTACGAAAATGCCACTGTATTTTAACAACAAGAGTATCTCAATACATAACAACTCACAGCTAAAATATATAGTATCTAAATGCCTCTATTGTTGTTAATTAAGATACTCTTATTGAAAATTAAGATATTCTTATTGTTAAAATCAAGTCACATTTTCATAATTTTACAAAAAAAGTACAAAATGATTGATCTAGAATTTCTCGATTTAGTTATATTAAATTGTCTTTTTCCTATTTCCCTTGTCTTTTTTTTTTTTAAAAATTCTCCCAAATTTTTAACCAGTTATTTTTATTTCATAGTATTTCATATTGTACTGTTTCTAACAAATATAACATTATAACCCTTTCAATCGGAAAAAAAAATTATAACCCTACCTATCTCCCAAATTTTTATGAGGCTTGATTCAAAGTTAACACTAGAATTTATTGTTTTCATAATGATACATAACCCTACTTCTAGAGATATTTCTTTACAAAATTTTTCAGTTTGAGACCTGATTGACAGTTTTTATTCATTGATTTATTTAGTTTAAAGTGTAATTTGTTGGGAAAATTCCTCAAACATACTACATGAAATTTAAAAACTCAAAGAGGCATGTTAAATTTTCAAAAGGACATAAAGGCCATAAGGGAGAACCTTGGTTTTACAATTTTTGCTGAAATGACAAAAATACTCCCTTTAATATTATGATTAAATGAATAGAGAGAATAACTAAAATAATAAAAAGAATAGTTAAAATAGTAGCAGGATTCACCAATTCAGTATTACTTTTGACAATATCACGTAGGTGTCATAAGAATATAAATGTGTTGTAAGCAAATGAGTAAAGCAGATAACTAAAATAGTAGCAGGATTCACAAACTCAATATCAAATAGGGTATTTTAGTCTTTTCTGCTGAAATTGTAAAACCCATATTCCCCTCCATTTAAAGTTTTAATATGCTTTTTTGGGTTTTCAAATTTTATATAGTATTTAAGTAGAATTTTTCCTAATTTATTTCCATGTACAAAACTAAATTCGAAACCTGGATTTTGGGTTTGATAGATGTGAAAGTTCAAAACCTGATTTTTGGGTTTGATAGATGTGAAAATGTCGTAGACAAAACTTATATCAAATTCTTTAAAATTATTAGGTCCACTGTTCTAATTAGATTCTGTTTATTCTTTCATATTATTAGCATTTGGAGCTAAATGCTTATGAAAAAAATGATTTAGGAGGCAGAATTTAATTGGAATAATGGAGAAATGGTTCGAAAAAATTTAAAATAAGTTTTGAGAAGTTTATTTTTATTTTAATTCTTTAAAAAATTTCGAAGACGCGTAGAATGATGAATAATCAGGTGAGTTCCATAAACTCTGCAGTTTCTTCTGTTTTTTAACCCTTCAAATCTTCAATATCTTTTTATATTAACAATGAAAACTACCCAGCAACCATAAACTCACTTGCGAAATGATGAAGCCGTTCAGCATATATTGAATATCAGCTTTGATATAATTAGGCTTTTGACTCTCTCTCTCTCTCTCTCTATATATATATATATATATATATATTATACATACGATACAGACTTGTCGTCTAATAACCGGTAACAACTCCTTGTCTAACTGGTAACAACTTCTTTATACTCTCTCTCACTTCTTAAATATAAAATTTTATTAATTTTTTTGAGAAATTAATAAAAATAAATAAATTACTTTATCATATTATATATATTGTATCGTTATATAATACTTTCTCTTATTTTAAATATAAGATTTAGTTGACAATTTTTAGAGATGCTAAAGAAGATAAATAAGTTACTTAATGATATTATATCTAGTGTATTATTGTATTATATATTAATTTATAATTTAGATAAAATAGTTTAAATAAAAACAATAAATTTAAATATTTCAAAATAATATAATAACTTTCTTAAAATTTTTTAAAAAATCAACTAAATTTTATATTTAGGATCGGAAATAATATATCAGTAATTTAATTAACTCTATGAGAATTCTATAAAAAAAGCTGTCAATTAACCATTATATTTAGAAACAGAAGTAGTATATACATAAAGTCATTACTATAATAAAATATTACATATATTATTATTTGAGATTTTTTTTTTCAGTTATTTAGTTTGTTCGTAAATTTGAGAACACTTTTTTCCACAAAAACAAAAAGTTTGACTTCGATTTTAGAAAAAAAAAAACAGCTGATACCAAAGGAGTAAGAAAAGGATTCTTTTAATTAGCTCAAAATGATTATGTGCGGTGTTTGTGCAACACGATTATTGATTTTCATTTCACGTGGAATAATTAAAGCAAGGTGGTCAAAAAAAAAAAAGCAAGTTGAGAGGCCATTTATTGGCATCAAGGATAAAAGATAAGGAAAATAAATACCTAGTTGATGCGTGAGTATCCTTATTCTTTATTCACATTATATAATTCATAATATAAAATTATTTCATGGGAAGAGTGTCATTACTCGTGAAACGTCAAATCTAAGAAGAAATTAAAATGTGAGAATATTTATCACTTGGTTAAAATAAGTGTTTTTTAAATTAAAGCTAGAAATTAAAACAAAAAGGAGGCAACTTTGGATGGGCTTTAGAAAAAGTAATTGGTAGGAACTTTATGGGTCACTTTCATTATAAGCAATTAAGCATGCATGTGATTCTTTTTAAAAAAGGAGCACCGTATAGACAAGTCCACGAAATTAATGATAGCTATGCCCAAATAAAGTGGCAATTATTTGCCAATGGGTCACTTACAAAAGTTGGTTAATTTCTTTTTTTTTTTTTGCAATAAAAATTGGTTAAGTTCATTATAAGTTAAATGAGGTAAGCATCAAAGTATGGACTCAGCTTTGTACTAGTGTCGTAGTTGTTAAACATAATACACATAACTTCAAATTAGAGTTTTACATTATAAGTGTTACGTACCTCTTGTCATAGCGTATATGAATATTATGTTATTTGAGATTTACTTGAATTCTTCTGCACAGGAATATTTCATACAGTAATGAACTATTAGATACTG
>JBAGKO010000003.1:9187874-9204021 GCA_037177275.1 Acacia concinna | reverse complement strand
ACTTTTAAAAAATATGAACTAGAGCTCGTTTGGATGCGGCTTAATTTAAATGGCATATTTTTTTTATGGGCTTATGAGAAGTAGCTTCAGAAAAATAAGTGGCTTATCAGAAATTATTGTGTTTGGATGTGACTTTGCATAATTGACTGTTTCTTTATGAAACATGTTTGGATGATAAGTAGAAAAGTGACTTATGATGAATTTTTTTTATTTAAAAATAAGTAAGAGATGTGTAACAATCATAAACAAAATAAGTTTTGACTAATTTATGTAATGAGACTGACGACAGTCTTATTGATGTCAGTTTATCTTAGGCAAATGATGTCCAAAAATAATGAAACCTTCCAATCTAAAACTAAATATTTCAATCTTTAATTTGATATGTCATTTGCATCATTTGAATGTATATATTAAGAGATATGAATTTTTGAAGTTTGCCCAGTTAAATTTGTCATTTTTTGGAGCAGTGTTCAAAAATAAAATTACTGGGAATTTTCTGATCCCAATTGAACCAAGAAATTATTTTTCCCTAAAACTAGACATAATAAGGGACATTTGAGCTTTAGAATAATCTCAATTAGATATTTTTACAATTAGATATGAATTTTCAAAGTTGGATGAAAATCTTGTTAAAAAATCCGAATTTCAGAAATATAATGGTATGATTGTAATTTGTGGCCCAACCAAGGATAAAGATGAAAATAATGTATAATAAAAATTGAGAAGTACCCATAAATTATTTGAAGACTAATGACTGTCAATTTAAAATTTTCTAAAACAGTCGATATACCGACTTTATAAAAAATTCAACAAAATAATTATTTTTTCCCATTCTCTCTCTCCTCCCCCATAAAAGCCAACCACCACAAAAGCCACAAATTTTGGTTTCATGCTTTAAAGCTATCAAAAAAGCTCAAAAAAGTTACTTTTATAGTTCCTACTTTTTTATCCTATTCAAACACCAAAAATTGAATAAACCATGTAACTTATTAAAGTAAAGCCAAAAAAATCACTTTGTTTTGCGCTATTCAAACAGCACATAGTCTTGTCATCCCATTACAAGGTAAGCAGATGTCATCAGATTCAAATATATATTCTACAACAAAGTTATTTTAGCTTAATCTACATCATATATACATATATACATACATATATCTAGATATATATGTACATGTGTGTGTGTGTATTATAACAATACTTGAGTATTTTTTGGCCCTAGAATTATGCAAACTTAAGAAGATACGGGTGCTGGATTTTAGTTTCAATAATTTCAGTGGTTCCTTGCACAAGTGCTTGGCCAACTTGACATCTCTTCAAGCTCTTGATCTTAGATACAATAGCCTATCAGGAGAAATTCCAGCGCCTGCCATAGCCAGCCTCACATCTCTCGAGTACTTTGAATGCCGCGTATAACAATTTCAAAGGCATATTCCCTTTGGGTTCCTTCACCAATAATTCACAGCTCAAGGTACTTTCACTTCAAATGCGGAACAGAGAGTTTCAAGTGGATACTGAAAGTATTTATTTCAGTTGGAAGTTTTGGACTTGCAACGTTGCAAAGTAAACTCACCTAGTGGAACCTTCCCCTCCTTTCTGTTATATCAGCATGAATTGCACTTTCTTGACCTCTCAAACAATGATTTGGTTGGAGAATTTCCAAGTTGGTTGCTTCCCAAAAACACCAAACTCACGTCTTTGATATTGAATCATAACAAGTTCATGGGAACATTGGAGTTCCCAACCGATGCACATCAACCTCTTCCACGAGCCATGATTAGTTTGCAGCTATCCGACAACAAAATGGAGGGTAAACTCCCCACATATATTGATCTAATGTTCCCAAATTTGGAATATTTATGTGTCAGGAAATGGACTCTATGGCGGCATTCCTCCATCAATAGGAAACATGTCCAAGTTGATTGGTTTGGACTTAAGCAGAAACCAATTTTCTGGTAAAGTTCCTGAGTCTTTGTGGGTAGGCTATGCATCATTAACATACTTGATTTTATCTCAAAATAAATTAGAGGGAAAATTATTTGCTTCTCACTCGAACTCTTCCTCACTGCAATGGTTGTTATTAGACAACAACTACCTTAGTGGGACAGTGGGACACGAAATACGGAAACTCCCAAATCTTGAAGCGTTAGATAACTCTAACAACAATTTTTGGGGTATGGTTCCAACTTTCATCTCAAACTCTTCGTCTTTATTAGTGATAAACTTGTCAAGAAATAATTTTACTGGCACACTTCCTAGACAGTTTTGCAAACTTTATGTTCGGCTTTTAAACCTCTCTCATAATAAGCTCTCGGGTTCAATGCCAGCTTGCTCTATGAATATGACTGGTTTGGTATCTCTACAGCTACAAAGCAATAGCCTTGTAGGCTCCATTCCTACATTAATGAGATCTAGTGACTATCCATCATTATCAATACTTGATTTGAAGGAGAAGTTATCTGGAGTTATTCCTGACTCAATTGTGAAGCTGCAGGACTTGATCGCTATTCTACTGGGAGGTAATCAGCTACATGGGCAACTTCCTAACCATTTGTGCCAACTAGAATATATGAGCATTTTGGACCTGTCACGCAATAAATTTACTGGAAATATTCCAACTTGCTTCCTCAATTTCTCTTCTGGATATGGATATTCTATTTCATCGTCAGATTCTTCAAATATCCCATATTACTATAGTCCTCTTCATTTGCTACTAGGTATTGGAGGGAGTGATTATGAAGTTACAGATTCAGAAGTCGAAATAGATTTTATGACAAAGAACTTGCTGCTTCCATACAAAGGAGACATTTTAAATTTTATGTCTGGAATAGACTTGTCAAGCAACCAGTTGGTCGGAAAAATCCCTCTAGAGATTGGATATCTAAAAGCCCTTCTTGCATTAAACTTATCTCACAATCACTTAAAGGGATCCATTCCGAAAAGTTTTCACAACCTCTCAGCCATAGAGAGCATGGACCTTTCAAATAATAACTTGGATGGAGAAATCCCTGTTGTGTTACAGGAATTGAACTTTCTAAGTATCTTCAATGTGTCCTACAATAATTTGTCAGGTAGAGTGCCCAATGGTGGACAATTTTCAACTTTTGATGACAGTTGCTTTAAAGGAAACCAATATGTCATTCGCAACAATAACAATAAAGGTAACTCTGAACATTTACCACCAACTCCTCTCAACAATGACACAAAGGAAGATGAATCTGTCATAGATTTCACTTCCTTTATTTGGAGTTTTTCTGTATGCTATGTAGCGGTGTTGGTTATTATGGCAATGGTTCTTTGGATCAACCCATGCTGGCAAAAATTGTGGTTTTACTACATTGAAACATGTCTTTATAGATGTTTGTATCCATATCTTAAAGATGCCTTTCTGGTAGAATTCACTGGAGTTTGAATAAATTGCACAACAACTTTAGACTTCTTGTAAACCTATGTTGTTGCATTATAAGTGCATGTAATGGTTTATATTGTATCATGAGTTGTTTAAACATATGATGTCTTGTTGTATTATTCAAATTGTGGTAGAAGGCACTAAATTCAACATGGAATCTTGCGTGCGTTGTTGCAGAACCTTGAATATTAGATTTTTAACGTTTGTCATGGTTTTGTTGCAAGTCTGGCACAAGGTTTACAATGTATCTTCTGTCTTATTTTTCCAAAGGTTATGGTTTGTCCGTTTTGTGCATGACTATTAACCAAACTCATTAGCCAGTAGACTTTCAAATAGCTTGACAGGGGAACTTCTTATCAAACTTGTCAGTGAAATATTTGTGTAGGTTGAAAATGAAGCGTCTTCCAAGTAGATAAATAAAACACAAATGTAAACCTTTTAAATATATGAATAAAGAAGCTAAGGGTACTTAAAATTACATGATTAAGTCAAAAATTCCAGTTTACAAAATTAACCAGAAAAAAAAAAAAAGTCTTTGCCCGTAGCTGAATTTTTTAATTTTTCTTGCAACACTAATGTACACCTTTTAAACATGGTTTAGATTACTTTTATAATTTTATGTGGTAAATGTATAACACACACACATTATTCTGAAATAAGAACAATCATGGAAGTTCAAAATGTGAAATCACCTTTCATGATGGCCAAGTGCATTACTGAGCAACTCAGTGTTTGGTGGCTTTTGTCAACTTACATTATCAAACAAAATTATGATGTAAATAACAAGTAACTGCTACTCATGATCATTAACCAGCTTCATTCCAATTCTCTGGTCCAAACATGTACTTGCATAAGGAAAAGCTTTACCATTTTTGTCCATAGGCTTTGCATTGCAATCTTGCTTAGGTGGATAATGAAAACATGGCTCCATGGAGAAGTCTCTTACACAAGGAGGATCTGAGATGTTAGTGTCTGTTAACTTGTGAAGAATCAATAGCTTCAAGCCTCCCAAACTACATAGCCAAAAGAAGATGTAGAACTAGTCACCAACACATCACACATACTAAGCAGATATATTTCACTCAAAGCCTTTGTATTGTGCATATTGTCATTAAACTTTTGTTCCTCTTCATGACTTGGCTGATAAACCCCTATTATTTCCCTAGTAACAGTCGGTTTTTCCAAATACATTGTCATTAAATTCTCACTAAAATACGAATACAAAGATGTGAAAAGAACAGATTTTGTTTGGTTTTTCCATGGAAAAGAAGTTGCTGAATCTCTCAGGTCTAGTTCCGGCAATACCTTATTCGTTAGGGTGCATCTTAGTATTTGATCCATTTTGGCTTGATTTGTAGAGGGGTCAGGATATACTCTAATTTGGAGACCAATTCTCTCATCTTCCCTGGTCATGTATGCCTGATAAAGTCTGCTAATTATTCCCCATGCCTTATTTGAAGGGAGAAATAAGTAGCGTCCCAAGTGGTGAAAAACAGTGTCTTTTTTAGGGAACATTTTGCTTAATTTTTGAATGAGAGATGGAACATAGAATAGTGAGGGTATGAAATATTGATCTGACCTTAATATCAACAAGGGGACCTTACTGACAAGATGTTGACTGTGATCACAGTGAAAAAATTTCTCGTGGTCATCACTGGTATGCTGCAGAGTTAGATGTAGAACCAATGGAGGAATCTGCCTTGAACTGTTGTTTTCCCTATCCTTCTTTATCATGTTCTGATATGTTTCAACGTGTCCTAGCCTGTTTATAAAATGAAACTCTTTTGGCTAAATCCATGATGAATTAGGAAATGGTTCACAGAACAGGCCTTTCATTTCATCCCCAAATTGAACCATTAGAACTCGATCCGTGATGAGAGCGTATAGGAATGCTGAAGCCATGCTCACCATTCTGTTGCCCAAGCCATTAACAGAAGTTCACACTATGTAGTTACATTCTGCAGAGTGTGTGTATTTCCTTATAGGCCTTATCAGCTCTTTCATGGTTTTGTTGTAGGGTGTAGTATGAGGTCCACACCTTTTATGAAGATCTTCATATTGGCGAAGTTTGGTTATTAGATGAGGAGAGCGCTTGTGAGGCGAAGCCTTATGGTATAAGTAGGACTGAAACCTGCTTAAGCATGATGATTTATCAAACCCATAATCAGAAGCTAGAAATCCACCAAGCAGTTTGTCAGCAGTAGGCTTTCTGGCAAGTGGGGATGAATCCTTTGTTGAGTTTGTGAATGAAAAATTTTTTGAAACTACAAATTTGTAAGACAAGATATTGATAAGTTCTTACATACTGTATTTACAGAACTGAAATATCAAGCTGAGTACAAAGAGCCATGTGAGCATGTTAGATGTGGCATAAATGAAACAGATCAATATCAGGCCGGGTGTCATTGTGTGTGTGTGTGTGTGTGTAAAGAGGATTGATATTATTATTAATATATTGTAGATTCAGGAACAAGAAAAATTTAAAGGCTCCCTTTTAATGAATTTGTCTCTAGCTAAACTTAGAATGTGATTGAAACTGAAGAAAATATTGGACATTACTCGAAATAGTTAATTCATTATACTCTTTTTGCTTGGTAGTTGAACTTGGGACCTCCAGATGAAACCTTCATGGACTTGTCATGAAAACAAAATTTGTTACATAATTCATGATATTCTAAGCATGTGTGTGTGTGTAGTCAGTTCTAAGTATAATCAAGATCCTTTGAAGTATATTATTCCTAAAGTGAAGACAAACGAAGAGAGAGATAAATGAACCATTACACACTTCATGTGGGTGCCACAAAGGGGAAGCCACCTCATGTTCTTTCTCTTCTCTTTACCTTTTGACAGACATGCTTCGGTTGTGAATGTTGTCTAGAAATGAATATAGTTGGTAGAAAGAAAGGGTAAAAATCAGATTTTATGAAAAAATGGAGGAAGCAACCAAACAAATATATCAAGTTATCAACCAAGGGAACCAAAGTATGAATTGGTAAAGCAAACATAATCTGAGACAAATATACAAAATTACCTGTTGTTGAATCTCCATTAGCCTGAATTGTTGATCCCAAGTTCTCATGCGTCAAGTTTTGGCCTCTCCCTTCAAATTCCATATCTTTAGAAAAGCTCTCAAAATTATTAACAACTGAGAAAATACACAAAAGTTGAGAAAACGTGTGAAATCACCTGCTTCTGAATCTGCACTTGGCTGAATTGTTGATCCCAAGTTCTCATGTGTGTTCAGTTTTGGCCACTCCCTTCAAAGCCCATATCATTAGAGAAGCTCTCAAAATTATCAAAAACTGAGAAAATACAAAAGTTGAGGAAAAACTGAAGTTACCCCTTTCTAAATCTGTATTAGCCTGAACTATTAATCTCAAGTTCTTTTGTGTCAAGTTTTGCTTTCTCCCTTCAAATGCCTTCTCTTTAGAAATGCTCCCAAAATGATCAAAAATTGAGTATTTATGACTAATGCCACATAGGATGAGAAAAATTGTGCAGAGAACAAATAAGGATGTTTTGTATCTATCATAACTCGATCTTATTCTCTCCACTATGACTTGAAGTGAATTCATCTCTGGAAATGGATCTCTACAGTAATTAGAATCTTTATTCAGATTAAAGATGAATATATACATACTATCAGAACATGGAAATTCTTTTTTTTCAATGGTGGACCTTTGGTCCACGAACCCACCGAATTCTGGTATCTAGCTGTAATCTGAGCTCCCGGATCCGGTGAGCCTGCGAACCAACTAATTCAGGCACCTCCAATCGAATAGGCCCGAAAGATAACCACCTCTTTAAGATACCCCAGGGGAGAGATCTTCCAACAAAAATTCTCTACACCTTCTATTATCTGGGATCGAACCCAGGATTAGATGGATCTAACGCAGATGCCTACCCATTGCGCCAACTTCTGTTGGTAAAACATGGAAATTCTAATAAGGAATAATAATACTATTAATAATAATATTGTAAAAGTACAATAGTAGTTTCATTTGCTGGCAGAAAAAGAGTAGTAATTTCATCTTGAAAAAGGTGCTTGACTTTATAACCACCAAAACGTATAAGCCATCAAATGATCAAATGATGCCAAAAGGCCTGAAGAGGGCATTTTTGTCAATATGAGGTGGATTCAAAGAAATGTAATTGATTATCGACAATATAAAATAAATATGAATATGTAATATTTATGAGGAATTCTTTAGTGTATTTGCAGCAAGTAACAATGGCAGGCATGGTTCATGATTTGTCTTAGAAGTGGAACAAAAGTCCATGAACAAAATAGAGAGACTGGCCAGCTTTTTCCTTTGTGGATTCAAATCAACTAATATATAGGAAGTTTAATGCTGAAAATCATATTTCTCACTTTTTTTTCCTCCAGTATGTAACAGACATATCAGTTACTTGGACTTAAATGCAATACCAGAACTTGAAAAGTACAGAGAACAAAACAAAAACTAGAAAGCGAAGAAGAAGAAGAAAGAGTACAGAGACCTGGTGTTGCAAATGACATAGCTTAGAACAAAAGATCTTGAAAGGTACAGAGAAAAGAAGCAAAAGCCAGAAATCAAAGCATATAAGAAGAAGACGAAGAAGAAGACCTGGTTTTGCAAATGACAGTAGTATCTTAGAACATGCTCACATGAAGCGCCCTATTCCATTTATATTTAACTTTCTAAAAGGAAGATGCATGAAAATTAATATATGCCATTTTTATGTAATTATCACATTTCTTAGACCTATTTATGGTAAAATATTCACTTTTCCTTCCTCCAATTGAAGCCAGCCAGCCAACAGTCATATGTCTCTCAATACAATAATGTTAATCTTTTAATTAAATCACTTTGAACTATTATTCATTTCCTATCTGAATTAGTAAATATATATACTCATTTGGTCTTATATACAGGGTAGATAGAGAAAAACAAATTTAATCCTATTTATAAGGCAGAAAGAAAAAAAAAATTATGTGAATGTATAAGTGTAGCCTTCATCTATTGGTAATTTGACTTTGTTCTTATTTGGTATAATGTATATTAAATGAGGGTAAAGTTATAAAATTGTTGAATTTTATAAAAGAGTTAATGAAATTTAAAATTTTTTTGGTATATGTGAAAAAATACTAGAAGTGCTTTATACGTAGAATAGAGGAGTATACACTCACACTCACACCTTCAACCATTTTTCCTTTTTTGCCATAAACCTTCAACCATATTAAGTCATTAAATTTGTTTAAAAATAATTAGTCATATTTATAATCATGCTTGAAAACGGGAAAGAGAACATAAGTCCAACTTTTTATGAGTAGTTTTAAACAATATAATTAGTATTTCGTCCCGTCCTTTTTATAAGAGCCCAAAATTTAAATTGCTTTGAGCCTTTTTATAAGAGCTCTATTAGAGTTGTCTAAACATTTAATAAATTTTTTTCTATTTTTGTCCCTCATTAATTATACACATTGCATTAATCAAAGGGTTAAGTAGCAAAAATACTTAAACTTTTACTAAAAGTGTATCCAGCACCACATACATTTTGAAAGTACAAAAATACTCATAAGCATTTATAACAAGAGCTAAAATAACAGCCCGTTAGATATATCCTAACATTGTTATATGCTCATATGTAGAAAGAGGGTTGACCCATTACAAAATATAACAATTTGAAGTCAAATCTAATGGTGCTGACATTTTACTCTTATTTTGAATGTCATGGATATGTTTGCACCTATACAATGTATATAGTGCTAGACTAGTCCTCTTTTAATAAAGTTTATGGGTATTTTTGTCTCTCCCCATTAATTAAAACTTAAAAGGCAATTGGTACTTATATTTACTCAATTTCTTTCATGACAAAGAAAAAACTCTATTTCTGTCTCTTACTTACCTCTAATAAATAAGGTCAAATGGGAAAAAATTAATTTACAGTACTTATTATTTTTAATTGTTTTCTTAAACTATCAAACTCTTGTAAATAGGATTGGAGGGAGTAGCCCACTTGCTAACTTCTACAATAATGCAGGCAAAAAAAAACGGAAGATAACTTACTACAGCAATGATCATGCCTTCCTCATACAAAGTGCATTAATAATAGGAGGAGGGGAGAGTATATTTTCAGCACTAGTACTTAATGAGGAATATCTTAAATAATTAAAACCACTACTGATATTCATGGCAAAAATAAAAAATAAAACCACTATCGATATGGCAAATAGACAAATAGTCCCTCTGTTACAAAATACAGGCTGTAGCACACAGATTAAGGAACACAATTAATTTATTAAAATATTGATCATATTGCCAAATTTGATCTCAATTTAATGCAATGTAACAGTCTCACGTTATTCATATAAATAAGGGTGAAAATGTATAATATAAAAACACACTTTCTCTTTTTGAACAATATAAAACACACTTTCAATGTGCAATTGGATCTCAAGTTAATGCTTAGAACTTCTTGTAAGAGATATAAAATAATACAATTTTTTTAAAACAGGCTTATATTTTGAAAGGAGATAGCAGTAAATTACTCCCTTGATTCTATATATAGGGCAAAAAGATAAGGAGTTTATTTGATTCTATCTCTGTTTTTTTATTCTCTAAAACATTTTTTACAAACAAGTTTTAAAAATAAAAAAAAAACAAAAAAATCTGTTTGATTAATTGTTTTGGTGAAGTTGTGAAAATAGGAATAAAGAAATGCCCCAGGAGCAAAAATCATAATTATATTTTGTTGAATGCAAAAATAGTAATAAACATTTAAAAATGGCACAAATTTAGAAATTTTGTTAATTACACATAGCATCCATTAAGTGGGGCCTACTTGCTAAGGGAAGTTAGGCTTGGTTAACAAGAATTCATAAATTTGTGCCACTTTTAAATGTTTATTACTATTTTTGCATCCAATATAAAGTCATTATTATTTTTGCTTCTAGTGCAATTCTTTATTCTTATTTTTGTATGTTTACCTTAGTTGTTTTTTAAAAAAATTGCTTTTGAAGTGATGTGCCGGCATCATCATTGATGGTAATATGAAGGTAATCATTACTATTAGTGTAGAGTTATAATATATAAGTAGAAGCCTCAAAAAATGAAAACAAAAACAAGAAGAAAACTAAAAATTGTTTTTTTAAAAAAACACAACTTTTTGTTATTTTGTTTTTAAAAACAATTGGGTGAAATAACCTTCCAAACATTTTTTTTGTTTTTAAAAAAAAAAATATTTAAAAAACAACATAAAACAAGCTCAAGATTTTGTTGAGTTCTATTTATAAGGCATTCCATTAAAATTTTTATATGCATATACACTTTTTACCTTTTATTTTATTATTATGTTGACTTTTTTTCATTTGATATTAAATATATTAAATAATAGTAGAATTAAAAATTATTGAATTTTATAGTAAAAGTAATGAAATTTAAAATTTTCTTAGTCCATATAAAAAATATTGGTGACAGGACTATTGTTTTATTTTAAAAATAATTTTATTCTATTTAGACTCAATTTATCATCCGGCTAACCTCACAAGTCTTCTCTCAAGAATGGACTTACCAATTCATCCATATGTTTTTATAACCAATTTTTCCTTTTTAGGAGCTGTTCTTTAGTATAAGCATTGTTTGCCGATCACCATATATATACATATAACTTTTTTTATTGTCTTAAAATTTAAATTCATTTTTTATACCCTCATCAAATAATTCATGTTTTTAAATATAATACTTAGTTAACTTTTTTTAGAGATATAAAGGAAGCTAATAAGTCACTTAATCATACCACATGTTATATAACTGGGATAACAAGTGGATTGTCAACTCAACATATTTATTTAACTAACTGTCAAAATTAACCAAGATAACAGTAAAGGCAAAATTGCTCACTTTTTAAAACTTTCAAAACAAAGTTGCTCTCCAAAAAACTTTGAGGGCAAAAATTGCCCATTAACCCTTATTATATTATACAATATCATTTTATAAATTAGGTAATTTAGTTTGGAGACAAATTATGTGTATAAATAGTTGAAAATAACATATTTAACTTAGTAGTAGTTAGTTGAGTTTTATATTTAGAATCAGAAGTAGTACATATTTTTATATTATCTCACACTAACCATTAATTCTATTTCATTTAGGGTTATTTGGCAGGAGTATAATGGAGGGAAAGGGAGGGGAGAGAATTTTTATAAGTTGATTTTCAAGAAAATTGAAAAATTTGGATTATATAATTATAATAAAGATAAGATGTAAAATTAAAGAGTAAGAAGAAGTAATAAAACTTTTCACCACAATTGTCTAATTTTTTAAAATTCAAGTCATAAAAATATCCCTTCCTCTCCCCTTCCTTCAAAATATCTCCTACCAAACAAATCCTTAATCATTTATTACTCATCTTCCTACATATTTTTCACTCGTTCTCTCTCATATATTTTTACTCATTATCTCTCTTTTACTATTTTATAAATAAGGTCATATTTAAAAAAAGACATCACAGTTTTAACACATTTATTATTTTTAACTACTCTTATCCATCGGTTCATTTTGCGGGAAAAAAAATTGCTTATAAAAGCAAAATAGTGAGTATCAACATAAATATAAAACAACTTATTCCTGGTGGTAAAAACTTTATTCTTCAGTCTGTTGTATTTTATCATTTCTTTTGTGGCAAGGCTAGTCTTGGGACAGTTTCGCTACCAGACGTGCGACGTCCCATATAAAGTTATAACATATTATTATTACTTTATAAGCATTATATTTTGGAAAATCCCTTGAGCTGGTAGCTTAACTATGGTTTGCTAAAACAAAAAAATAGCCTAACTATGAGCAAAAGAAAAAGGGGAAATGACACTGAAGTTCCAATTAAGGAACATAATATAAAAAAAAATCATATAATTTGTCAATAACAAATGAATGGGCAGCCATTAATAAGTTAGTGAGTTACTATTGACAAGTCATATGACTTTTCTGATATTATTTTCTTTAATTAGGACTTAAATGTTGTTTTCTAAAATGAGAAATAGCCATAGGGACTAAATTAAGAATGTTCTGAGTATTTCAACATTAACAATGACGTATCAAAATTAAAAATTCATCTAAAACTACTTCATGTTTAGTCAATCAGAACTGAATAAACTAAATCAAACAATAATATCACTATCATCATCATGTGATATTATCTAGTGATCTCATCTTTTTACATGCATAGATAAAGCTTCTTATTAATTTATCAAAAAATGGCAGTCTTGTTGAGAGTATCTACACGTTCCTATTATAATAAATCATTTTAAGATGCAAGAGATAAACTCCTAGCCTTACAAACGTAGCTGGCACCACACCTCTTTCGTTTTCTGAACCAATCGTCCTTCACAGAATCACCATATCAGAAGAAACTGCATTACCTTCCTTCACATCTTGGCAATTGATTTAGCTCTATATCTTTAATTCTAGAGCCAAGAAACAACATTGGCAATGTCATTAAAGACACGTCTTCTTTGTTGAGAGCACTGTAATGACAAATATTTCACTGCTCTTGTCACAAATTTTTCGCTGAGCGATGAACATCAATCAGCTTCAATCCATTCCTTACATCTTCACAATTCATAATATGAGGAAAAAGAGAAGTAAATTTCACAACTCTATTGGCCTTACAATCATGTTTAGGTGGATAATGCAAACAAGGTTCCATGGATACACCTTGCAGACATGGTGGATCAGGGATCTGTTCACCATATGCTCTCTGCAGAATCCATGGCTTCAAACCCCCAAGACTTTGGGCAACGTACCCAAAAGTAGACTTAGGGCTGGTGATCAATGCATCACACAAACTCAGCAAATATATTTCAGCCCATGCCTTGATGTTATGCGAATTATCATTCGACTTTTGATGCCCTTCATGACTTGGCTGATAAACTCTTACAGCTTCCCCAGTCACACTTGTGTTGCTCAAATACATGGCCCTTAGCTTTTCACCGTATTCTGAGTATAAAGATGCAACTAGAACGGCTTTTGAGGTGTTGCTCTTTGATGGAGATGTTACTGACTTGTGATGGCCAAATTGAGGCAGCAGGTTATGCTTGAAGGCACAATCTAATATTTCATTGATAACGGTTTGATGTGGAGCTCGATGAGTATTATATATTCTTACTTGGATGCCAATCCTCTCATTTTCCTTCGCCAAGTGGGCTTTATAGAACCTGCTAATAGCATCCCACACCTCATTTGATGGGTGAAAAAGGTAGCGTCCCAGATGGTGGAAAACGGTGTCTTTCTCTGGGAACATTTTACTTAGCTCTTGCCCAAAAGATGGAATCATAAAAAGAGAAGGGGAAAAATATTGATCTGACTTCAAAATCAAGACAGGAACTCTCTTAAGAAGACTCTGGCTTTGGTCACAATGGAAAAAGTTATTATGACCATCATGGGTGTGTTGTAGGTTAAGAATTAGAACTGATGGCCTAACCACATTTGAATCGTTTGTCCTGTTTAGAAAGCTGTCATAGGTTTCAATATTTTTCTGTTCCTTGCGATAAGGATAATTCTGAGGCAACAGCCATGATGAATTGGGAAATGGCTCACAAAAGAGACCAACCATATCAGACCCAAATCTGACGAGTAGAACTCGATCCGTGAGAATAGCATAAAGAAATGCTGCAGACAAGGTTATCATCCTATTCCCCAAGCCATTGGCAGCTGTCCAAACAACGTACTTGCATTTTTTAGCTGCAACATTTTTGCTAGGTTTTTTGCCCATTTTCATGACATTATCAAAGGATTTAGAAAGGGGTCCACATCTTCGATGAAGCTGTTCATAGTTGCGTAGCTTGGATATCAGATACGATGAGGGTTTATGAGGGGATGCCTTGCGATATAAATAAGATTGATACCTACTTAGGCATGATCCTTCATCAAAAGTTGGAGCTAGAAGTTCATTGAGGAGTTTTTCATTGGTAACTGTGTCAGATAGAGATGAATCATTACTCACATTTGCAATCAATTGATTCTTCTGACCTGTAGGTATGGGGAAAAGAGAAGTTGCAGATACTATCAGTGATTCCGCAATAAGTTTCAACTGCAATGAAATTTCAATAAACTTATTGCAGATCATGATCAATAAAACATGGACATATTATATACTTGTTTCAAAAAAAAAAACCAATGGTAAGTTGGTTCTTTATCAAATCCTCGTAATAATAGAAACCTACTTCAAGTGTTCAAAGTCCAAAGTGAGCCAAGATTAACAGCTATATTTCTTCAAATCATAATAGCCTATGACGTTTTATATACTAAAGAAATGCTAGGAATGACACAAATTGGAAAATTAAGCCATAAACAATGGTCATACCAGCATCTGATGTCGTCTTTTTGGGAATACTTTCTTCTGAGGCCAGTGAACCATCAGAAGGCTTTTCGTCTAAAATATTGTCCTTGACTGTTCCACATGCAGGTTAAAAAGTTAAAGACAGAGCACATCAGAATCAGATATAGGAAATTTAAATAAACGATTAAGGACATATGATTGAGAAAACAAGGATGTCATACATAAGAGAAATAGAATGCAAACAGTGGCCTTACCTACCTCTGATCCTGTAATATTCTGGTCTTTTTCTCCCATGGCTTGAGGGGTTACAGTGAAACTAACATCTCCGCCTTCCTTTAAGACATTAGTAGAAACGTTCTGGGCTCTTCCACCCAGCGCATCAGTTTTCGAAGATTCCTCAACGAGAAGAGGTATTGAGCTGTGGTTTATCAGAGTAACTATGACTAAAATTGGGAAAGCAATAAAACCCACAACCAAGAGCGTCCTGAATCCCTTCAATGTATTTGACTTTGATTTATCCATTATGGCTTCGAAAAATTTAACAGAACTTGCTTAGACGACAGCTCAAATTCAATGGCAGTAGCCAACGCCTTCAATGAATAGGATGCAGGCAGCTTCAGTTATCAAACTAGTTGCCTAGAAATGTAACCAATAAAGTTAATTACCTAATTAGCTTCAACTCATATGATTTAGGTTTTGAAAAGATAAGATGATCTTTATTTGGTAGTTACTCTCCAGACTACATATCCGCCGTAATGAAAGGTGCTCAAAAAGATTAATTGTATAAGCCAACGATGAAAGCTTGTTTTTTTATCTTCATTTTTTATTTTTGCATTCCGCACTTAATGCGATTGGAAGCTCAAATTGAACAGTTTCTTCTCAAACAGGTGGGAGAAAAAACAGAGAAGAAACGGAGGTACTCACGCATCCTCACCGGAAGGTCCGGTGCTGCGAATCTGCAATCTTCTGGAATGTTCATCAGAGAAAGCTGGAGCTCTACCAACACAACCACATATAGATACGCCGATTGACTTGCTGTACAGTGTAGATCCTCAAGTTTCCTTCTTATTTTTCTGGGTTTGATGGAAAATAGGAGCAAGTCAGAGGAGGGCTTTTTTATTTAAATATTATAAAGAAAAAAAAATACTAAAATGCAATAATGTTTAAAGTATTTACCCAGATGCTACACATGAAATCGTCTTTCTGTTGTGCAAGTTTCAAAAACCGCACATTACATATATGAGTTCTTCAGAACAAAGGTGAAAGAGGTAATAAATTACACTGAACTCGCACATTATATGTGCGAGTTTAATGGGGCCCACCACTGCACCACCTTAAAGGTGAAAATGACGCAGCGGGCCCACCACTGTGAACTCGCATGGGTGAAATGTGAGTTCGCTGAACTCGCATTGTGTATATGCGAGT
>JBAGKO010000003.1:9161253-9178723 GCA_037177275.1 Acacia concinna | reverse complement strand
GAGTAGATCCCTCCTATTTACATCGAAATGGTACCATTTTGCGCAAAAGGGTGCAAGGTAGGCATTACGCAGGGATATTGCTAGGAAGGAGATCCAGACTCTTAGTTCTTTTATTTATTTATTTTTCCTCTAACCCTCCTACCTTCTCTACTTACTCAGTCATTCACATCAATCACATAACACACTGTCCCACTCCATTTCTCCCTCAATCTTGCTGCCATCACCCTAGAAAATCTCACTCCATCCTCAAGCCCTCAATCTCGCTTCATCCTTATTTCTCTCACCATCAATCTTATGGCACTGTTGTTCTCACATCTGGCTCTCCTCATCATCATGGAAACTCTATGGTCAATCACTCACCTTGGCTCAATGCCTCTAGTTTTTTGTTGTTCCTAGTTCTCTCCTTAAGTCACTCCCTCTTCTTTTCTTAATCAGCAATCCCCCTCTATTTTTCATTCTCTAGTTTTTTGTTGATTTTTTCAGTTATATAATAGAAAGTTTTTTTTTAGGGTTAATCTAGAAGGAGATGCTAATGAGAAATAGTTTCTTGTTTTCTTTTGATTTTCTTCATTTTTTTTGGTTTAATAAGTTGTCCATTTCATCATTGTCTTCATCATCTCATGTGAATTGAAAAAAGGTATTTAGACTACCCAGACTAGTCCACTAGTCCTGTTGACCAAGTCTAATATGACCTGAGTAGGGTTGCTACCAGACTGGGCTAGACCTCGAGTTGCCTTTTTCAGCCCAAGGTCTTAACCAGATTGGCCTTAGGTTAGCCTCTAACTTAGTCTGGTTCGGTCTATGCTCATCCCTACTATTTATACATTAGAGAAGGATGCAAAGCAATAAAAGCTAATAAAGCCTAATAAATCTAACAAAGTTGACTAAGGCTAATAACTACAAATAAAAGCTATACAATAATGGAAAATATTTATAATAAATGCGTCATATTCCCATACTTCCCCTTAAGTTCGATCATAGATGTTAATAATGTCCAACTTACTTATGCATCTTTCAAATGCAGGTTTAGGTAATCCTTTTGTCAACATATTTGTAGTTTAAAGATTTCTTGGTACAGAAATTAGACATATAATTCTTTCTTCCACTTTTCCCTAATGAAGTGTATATCTGTCTCGGTGTCTCCACACGTGTTGATCTTTCATGTTGAATAGGATTTAAGGACATGCTTATAGCAGACTTATTATCACAATAAATCCACTTTTACTTGTATTTCATCTAGGACCCATTTCAACAACAGTTGTTCCATCTATCCTTGAGCTAATGCCTTTACCTCAGACTCAACACTGCTTTTAGACACAACCCTTTGTTTCTAGCTTTTTCAAATTATTAAGTTTCCCCATACAAAAGAGCAATAACCAAAGGTTGATCTTCTATCAGGATGGTAAAATTTGTGGATGCTTAAATAATTAGAAAAAATTGAAAGAAGACTATAAATATCACAATTATTCATTATTTTTTTTATTATAATGCATTTGTATTTACATTCCTCTTAATTTAATTTTAACCATAAAGCACCACAAATAATTGATATTTATGTATTTTGATTATAGATCTCTTTATATTTCTTTATGTGGTGAAAGATGTACTTTGAATATGCATTAACATAATGAAATGAAGTATATTATTATTGATGAGTAGTGAAGTTATATATAAATGTAATAATATATGTTAGTTCCTAAAAAAGCTTATATGAAACTAAATTGAATAGTTCTTAAAGAACTAATATAGATTTTTTTTCTCTAGGGTTGAAAAAGAATTGATCATGAAAATTTATGACCCATAAACTTACATAAGAGATTCAATTAGTTAAAGGGCAGGAAAGTGATAGTCCAATTTGATTGAGATTCATGATTATTGTATATGAGGAATGAATTAATTGAGCTTCCAAGTGAAAGGTAGGTTACTAACCTACTATATATTGGTCTATCTTTGCAATATACTTAAAATGATTGATACTTAAAGGGGAAATTGTTAGAATACAAGTGTGAGCTAATATTAAAAAGTTCTACTTATATACTTTATCATAAAACCTTTTGATCTTGATCCCCTAAAATGGATATCATATTGATATTTTAAATCAATATCTTATTGAAATTGAGAAGTTTGTGACTGGTTAAGAAACATATTACAATAAATAAGAAGTTTATTGATCCAAATAAATTTACTGATGACATGACTTGTGTGACATGCGAGTCATATATATGATACAAACTATTGGAAATTATGTATTGGCATCCATTAATGAACTATAAGATTCTTAATGATAACCAACATATATATAATTCATGAATTATCATGTGTTAATTGTTCTAAAAGAAAATTGATGATCTTACATATTGCACCACTTATACTAGCCAAAAAATTATCACAGAAAATTTGACTTTTGGTCAAGAGCCATATATTTTTTATATTAAACATTTAAATGTGCAATGTTTATTCATATTAATTCATCATAAAGCGCACATATGGATATTTAAAGAATGTTGGGATAAAATTGTTGAATAAGAAATTCATCTTGTTTGTCTCTTAACAGAGCAAAATGATGTTTGTAATAGAAATAAATGGATTTAAGAGACTTATATTGCATGATTAGTCGATTGACATTGGACAAAGTTCCTAATAAGAGGGAGAAATTGAATAGTGGTAAAAGAGAATAAAATGAATAAATTATTATTATTAAGTATATATCCTCAAATATAGGAGTGTGAACCAAATGTACATTGGATTTTACATTCATGAAATATTGCATAATATTTGTCAAATGTAATTACTAACCTAAATGAGAATTACCAAATCTTATATTCCAACTGAAAATGCTCTAATCATCATAAAGGAGTTGGTGTATATTTTGCACCCAAGATATATGGTGCCAAGTGCTTCTTTGGTAAAAGTATATATGCATTTTTGCACCTTACTAGATTGACACCTATATAACAATGTGGGATCTACCACTAGAACATAACAATCATTAGCTCAAACAATAGAACTAGCAATTTTGCAACTTTTTGTAATAATCATAGGCACTTTTCACCTACCAAATGTATATGGTGCCAAGTGCACATTTGAAAAAGTTTATGGGCATTTTTACCCTTAACCCTAAAATTAAAAAAAAAACAAGTTTTTTTTTTTGAAAAAAACATTGTGGTTTACTCTTCTAAAAAAAAAACAACCAACCAATAATACCATGTACCGATGTCAAGTCTTATACACTCATGGTGACAAACTAGTCTTCAGTTCTACAATATTTTTTAGGCACTAGTGAGAATCATTAAAGAAAAGGGAAAAACAATTACATATTTCATATATGGTTTTCTTTTCTTTTCTTTTTGTCTACAAATGTTTTGCTATTCTTTAAGAAGTATTTAATAATATTAATAATATTATCAATTTTTATAGAGAATCAAAAGAAACAAAATTATATGAAATGAATCAAGTCTTGTTAAAAAACTAGGAGTATAAGTGCAAATGTTAAAAGAAAGGAAATCTTTGGTGAAAATCCTTAAAAAAGAACTTTGAAAATGCTAAAAGGCAAAAAGGTGTTCTGAATATTCATAATACTAGAGAGGTGTAAGGATATGATTTATCCCATTTAAAATTAAATGGAAATGATGGAAATGTCTCATTGAGTTTTAAAAACATATGCTCCCATTTTTTATAAGGGTTTAACAAGTTCATATAAGGTTTTCATAAATTCTACTTTAAAAATCACCTCTTAGCACAATTGCGTGATATTGCTTTTCACTTATGATAAGGGCTTCATAAGTTCATACAAGGTTTTGACAATTTTTGATAATATTTTCACAAATTCCAATTCAAAAATCACCATTTGCTGCCCACTACTAATAAGGGTTTCACAAGTTGTGATAAACTTATGACAAGTTTTGATAAAGATTTTACAAATTCCAATTCAAAAATATTTTTTTTGCCACCAATTCAAAAATCACCACTTAGTACAATGTCAATGTATTGATTCCCACTTTAGATAAGATTTCACAAGATCATATGACAAGGTATTGATTCCCACTTCTGATAAGGGTTTCATGAATTCAACTAAGTTTTAAACAAGTTCTAATAAGATTTTTGCAAATCCCAAGTCAAAATTCACCACATTTCATTAAGTTTTAACAAATTTCAGTCACCAAGTAACAAATCCACACTTTCAAATTATTCACAAACTTTGTTAAGACCTTCACCACATTTTATTAGGTTTTACCAACTCTTATTATTATTATTTTTTCTTTCGCAAGGTATCCCCCAGCCCAGTAGGCCAAGCACTAATCCTCCGCTCATTGTGGGTTCCTCTATGGGAAGGACAACTGGCCAGGAGATTTAACGATGCTCCATACCCAAAGCTAGGGATCGAACCCCTGACCAAGGTTAAGGGTGGAAGAGTCCCTACCACTCTACCACACGCCCCTGGTTTCTCTTATTATTTATTTAAGTAACAAATCTATAACAAAAATGAATCATGTGGAAGCATCTTAAAATAGCAAAATTGATCTAATAGAATCATAGTATATGGCGAACCACTCATCCTGACAGGCCACAACCCACAGTACCACACCTATAGACACATAATCAAATGTTACATTTTCATTTGAATCAATGTAGCAACAGGCTAAAGATCAAATCAAATATAAAGCTCTAATAGAAATACAACTTTCTAGCAAAAAAAATAAAAATAAAAAGAAAAGAAACACAACTTGATTCAATCAAGAAGCATAATCAAATGTTATGTTTTTATTTGAATCAATGTAGCAACAAGCTAAAGATCGAATCAAATATAAAGCTCTAATAGAAATACAACTTTTCAACCTAAAAAAAAGAAGAAGAAAAGAAACACAAATTGATTAAATCAAGAAGCAAAACCAAATGGCACAAACCAACCCACAATTCACATCAAACATATTAAAACCTACTTCATATATGCACAGTCATCTACTCTTCCACGACATGAATTGAATTCTTCTTCGTACCTAAACTAAAGGTGACTTTGGATTGTGATGCCACTGTAAAGTCAAATGGGAGAGAGGAAGAAGGAGAGGACTACTTGAGTAACAAAATCAAGTGTGGCTAAGTTGAGCACAACATCAAGCGAGAGCGGCTGAACAATGATCATGATAGTGTTATAGCCTCTAATGGTTATGTTTTAACAAATTTCATTCACCAAGCAAAAGAGTCCATGCTTTCAAATTATTCACAAGTTTTGTCAAGACAATCCCCACATTTCATTAGCTTTTACCAACTTTTATTCATTAAGTAATAGATCTATAACAACAATGAATATGTAAAAACATATTAAAATAGCAAATTGATCTCATATAATCAAAGTATATGGTCAAAAGCTCATCTCGATAGACCACAACCCATAGTACCACACCTACATACACATAATCAAATGTTATGCTTTCATTTGAATCAATGAAGCAACAAGCTATAACTCAAATCAAACAAAAATTCCAATAGAAACACAACTTTCTAACACAAAAAAGACACACAACTTGATTCATATAAGAAGCATAATGAAATGGCACAAACCAACCTATCATTCACATTAAACAAATTAAACCCCACTTTAGATACACCCATTTATCTACTCATTCGTGACCATGAATTGAATTCTTCTTTATGTTTAAGCCAAAGGTGACTATGGATTGTGGTGCCACTACTAGAGTCAGAGGCAAGAGAGGAAGAAGACAAATGCTCAAGTGACAAAGATCGAGTGCGATTAATCTGAGCCAGAGATCAAATGAGGGTGACTGAACAATGAGCATGATAGTGTTGTAGCCTTTGGTGGTTGTTGTATTTGAGTTTCATCTATAGAAGTGGTTGATATTGCTTTTGTCCCTAAGTCAATCAATTAAACTAGGACGAACTACTAATGCAATATAGTGGTAACTTAGGTCATTCTCCTAAGAAGAAATATGTGGGTTTTCTTTAAAATTATATTTAGATGATAAAAATGCAATTGGAATGGACATAAATTAGACTATAAGACACTACTCCATTTCAAATTACAAGAAATAGCTACCACACGCACATGCTCTGTTTCAAAATATAAGAAACATTTAAAGAATATTTTGTTTTTTACTTCTTTTTTTTAGTTTTTCCCTTATTTAATATAATTATTCTATTTAATGCCAATGTATTAAATCCACATGACCACACAACCTCAAAAATGCTTATAGAGTTGGCCATAAAAAGGAATCTTTTAGTCACTCTCTCTCTCTCTCTTCACCACACAATCTCTATCTCATAAAATTATTTTTATTACCCTACTTCTACCATATGTATTATTTTCTTTCTTCAAAAATCCTTCTTATTATAATAATTTCCATATTCTCTCTTATTATCTATCTCCTCATAAGTAAGGGTATTTAATAAAAAAGAGGGGTTAAGGTGCAAAAATACACATGTGATGTTTTACAAAGTACGCCCAGCACCAAGTGCTTTTTTTGTGCAAAAGTATACATGTGGTTTGTAACACCTTACTTTTAATCTATTACCTTCCCTTAAGGTGGCCTTTGGAACCTTTTAATCTATTACCTTCCCTTAAGGTGACCTTTGGAACCACCGTCGTGTCGGAACAACGAAACAGAGAGAATAAAAATTTCAAAATATGATAAACCAAATAACCACTTTCTGTTAACACCCAGAATATACAATACTACTATTGATCATAATTACATGCCAGAAAAATAGGAAACAAAAATGTTTATAACTATATTCTCTCCTTTTTGTTAACACCTAGAATATACAATATTGTTTTTGTTAAAAGTCCTACTTCTGTCGAGGACCATCGGACATCACTTCCCTTAGGAAATGACATCTTAATCTGGGATCATCGAACAACACCTCCCCCTAGAAAATACTATCTTAGTCTATGATAGTCAAACAGTACCTCCCTCTAAGAAAGACTATCATATTTTGGAAGAATTGAGCAACAATTCCCCTTAGAAAGGCTGGTTTTGGCCTAGATAGTTGGATATAACCTCCCCATAGGTTCACTATTTAGTCCTACCCAATTTGGATAGAACCTCCCCCTAACTACTCTAATAACTACTGGAAAATAAAGAAATTTAAAAGAGGTAGGGAACCAGAACTTATTTAGATCGAAGGCCGAGCTGGGATACTCGAAATTCCACTAGAAGTGGCTTCTTTACTAGAGAGTGGGAGAGCTCCAAAGATGGGAGAGGATCACAGTTTTGGTGTGAAGAGAAGGGGGGAGGTTTTATTTATAGTTGAGGGGAGGGGTCAAAATGCAAATATATATTGGGTCTTTAGGTGTAATTTTTCCAAAAAAATTTTGCCTTTTTGGACAAGTGTCTTGTTTCTACAAAATTCCATTTTTCCAAATGAAAAATTCTGCCTCCTTGCCCAAGTTAAAGTGGCGCCAATGTTGGGTGGGCCTTAGGGGTCTATCTGTTGCAAATTATACTAATAATTTCCACTGGATCGACTCAAAGATCAGAAAATTCTAAAACATTTTGTAATCATCCAAAAATTCCAAAAATTTCATAGACAATCCCTTAAAATATCAGGAGACTACCATTAAAATTTCATAATTTTTAGATATCTAGAACTCCCAGAATAATTTTTTCCCGTAAAACCCTTTTTACCGGTATCTTACCGATTCGCATAACAGGCTTTCTTTTTTTATTTTTATTGCATCAAAAATTCCCTAAAATAATGTATTAATTTTCCCATATTCTAGTCCAAAATACTGAGGTCCCAATATATTTAATAATATTAGTTTTTGGCAAAAAACCCTGTCCAACTAAAAATTATGAAAATATTCAAAAATTTATAATAAATTCATCAGACCTCGAAACAACAATCTGATTATGCCATAATGTTCTGGATACCCTCTACTCTTTTCTAGGATTTTTATGAGAATTTTCATGGCTTGCAGACTTGTCCGCATTTTGATTTGAAACTTTGTGGAATTTTTCCTTTTTGTACAAAGGTCTTTCCTCGAATTTCACTTCAATTATTGTGAGATATTTCAATCCTCTATAGACTAAGGCCCTTTGCTTATCCATAATACCTCATTTAGGCCTCAAAAAATATTAAAGTACGACACTCAGTTTACCCAAAAACACTATATTGGCCTAAAATACCCTTTTTCGGCCTTACAAAAATTCCAAGATGTTACACTGTCTGGGACAATCGGATAGCACCTCCCCCTAAGAAATGCTATCTCAGTTTAAGACAATCGGACAACACCTCCTCCTAAGAAATGCTATTATAGTCCAGAACAATTGTGCAGTACTTCCTCTTAGGAAGGCTGGTTTTGGCCAAGATAGTTAGGTAGAACCTCCCCCTAACTACTCAAACAACTACGAAAAAATAAAGGAATTTAAAAGAGGGAGGGAACCGGAACTTACTTAGATTGTTGGGCTGGGATTGCTTGAACTTCTACTGGAAGAGGCTTACTTTAAGAGAGTGTGAGAGAGCTTTAAGAGGGAGAGGGATCACGGTTATGGAGAGGAAGGAGGGGTTCTATTTATAGTTGAAGAGGAGGGGTCAAAGTGTAAATATTTATTAGGTCTTTAGGTGTAATTTTCCCACAAAATTTTCCCCTTTTTTGACAAGTGTCCCTTCTACACAATTCCACTTTTTCACATGCCAAAGATCTGCCTCCATGGGCAAGCAAGGTTGGCACCAACTTTGGGTGGGGCCCAGGGGTCCATCTATCTCAAATTATATCAATAATTTCCATTGAATCGATCTGAAAATCGGAAACTTCTAGAAAATTCTATGGTTACCCAAAAACTCTCTAAAAAAACTAGGAGGATACCATTAAAAGTTCATAAATTTTGGATGTCTAGAACTCCCAAAATAAAATTTTCCATAAAACCCTTTTTACCGGTATTTTACCAATTTTCAAGGGCTTTTACTCACATAACCGGTTCTCTTTTCTAATTTTCACTGCATCAAAAATTCCCTAAAATAATGTATTAATTTTCTCATGTCCCAGTACAGAACATTGAGATCCAATATATCTGATAATATCAGTTTTTGACCAAAAACCATGTCCGGGAAACAATTATGAAAATATTTAAAAATTCATAATAAATTCCTTAGACCTCGGAACAATATTCTGATCGTGCCATACTATTCTTAACGCATCTACTATTGTTTTGGATTTTATGAAAATTTTTAGGGCTCTTGGACCTATCCGCATTTTGTCATGAAACTTTACAACATTTTTCCTCTTTTAGTCAGAGGGCCTAGATTTCACTCTAATTTTTGTGAGATCTCTCAATCATCTATAGACTAAAGCCCTTAGCTCATCCTAAATAACTCCTCTAGAGCTTGAAAAATATCAGGATGTTACATGGTTACAAAAGTGGGGCAAAATGCACATTGACTGTTAAGTTTAACTTTGACAGTTAAATTTGACTTTTTTTCATTTTTAAGGCTTATGTGGATGATGACTCATCTAAGGTTTTAGCTCAAGTGGCAGTGGATAAAAAAAATCCACATCTACCCACAGATATTCATTTATTATCTATGAATCACTCTAATGTGACAGTTCTTTATGTATAGCCTCAAGCAAGTTAAGCATTTTTTTATTTCTTTAAAATAATAAATTAATATCTATAGGTAGATGTCAATTTTTTTTAAAATGTTTTCTTTTTATCCACTACTACTGGGGCTAAAACCTTAGCTGAGTCATCATCTACATAAGCCTTAACAGTCAATTTGCATTTTTGCCATACTTTCGTAACCACATGTATACTTTTGCACCTAAAAAAGTACTTGGTGCTAGGCACACTTTGGAAAACATCACATGTGTATTTTGTACCTTAACCCTAAAAAAGAATATTAATTTTGACATATTTATTGTTCTTAACCGCAACTTGAACCACGAGATTTGGTTAAATATCTCTTATGACTTGAAATGGAAGGAGTATTACCTAAATGCAAAATGCTAATGGATCTAAACCTATATGAAAATGAAACTAAGCTAAATGAATTCACTTATGCAATTTTTTTGGGGGTATGAGAGGGAAATTAAAATTTTAAGGAAAAGAAATTAACTAATAGCTATGAAACTCAATCCCAATTAATTTTGGAAATCTTGTTTACAATTGTCTAATTAAACAATTAAACAACCCAATTAAACAATCAAGAGGCAAAAATCATGTTTACAATTAAATTAATAATAAAAAATTAATTAATAATTCAATTGACAAGAAAAGGATTGCAAACAAAATCTAGTAATTGTCTCAAGCATGAACCATCCAAATATCAATTTAATCCAAAAGAGATATGTCTACAATCTAAAACTATATTGTTATCAAGCAATATTAAAACTAAAGAGTCCTAAGTCTTGAATCAAAATAATAAATAAATAGACACTCCCTTGTAGTCTGTAAGTGCAAATCCCAAGTTCTAGCTTTCTTCCTGCTCCTCCCAAGTTGCCCTCAAATAACTCAAACTGCCATGAAAATCTTTCTTCCTTCACACTCCAAGCAATAAATCACGATAATTTAAAGAATTTGTGAAATATTGATGGATGAATGATGTGGTTCCTTGCATGGTTGTGTGTGAATGAAAGGGCAATAAGTAATGTATTTGGCAAATGGGTATTGTGTATGAGAAAGAGAATGCCCAGATGGTGATGAATGGTGTTGAAAAAGAAGGAGAAGACAATGCGTGTGGGGTAGCCTAGAGAGGGAAAACTGTGAAGGCGTTGATGCATTTTTCAGTGTGAGAGGGAGAGAGAGCATTGGCTCTCCAATAATGTGAATAATATTATGGTAGCTAGGCATTTTATTATCAAAGAATAAGAAATCTTAGTGTACAAGATTTGAATCCTTTAGAATTGAATTGGCCCATTAAAACATAACTATAAGATTCTCTTCAAACATACAAAAATTATTTTGCACCATAGAATTTCATAAATTTGTTTTCATTGACCTGCAAGAAAATATGTGATTGTAATTTTACATATATTTGAAAATATTAACTCATCACAAAATAGGAAACCAAAATATTAATAATTTAAGCTTAACAATCTCACAATTATTTCATAGTTATATTATTTCTTAAAACTAACTAATCAACTAAATAGTTCTTCATAAATTCAAAATAGCATAAATTATCCCTAAAACAAATGAATAATGTGGAATAAAATATATAAAAATTATGGTTTATCAGTGGGTGATAGAAAATGTAGAGGAAAATGAACAATATTGGTATTGATGGAGTGAAAGTTGCTGGATGGTGGAGAGTGGTGATGGGGATGGTCGCGAAGGTGGGAGAATAAGGATAAGGAGATTCAACCAATGAGAGAGAAGGAGAAGTTTAGAGAAGGAAGATAGTGAAGTACATAATGGCATTTATATCATTTGATGCTAAATTTTAAAAGGAAATATTCCATAAAAAATACTAAGGAAATCTAAAAAAGATAATTTAGTGTGCTGAAATATGAAATTCTAAGTTTAGTCCTTCAATAGGAATATGGAATTTTTCAATCTTAAAATTTTTGAGAAATTACCTAAATTTCCTTACATTTTATTTTAATAAAAAATCCCTAACCCTTGATGCTCGCTGAAGGTGGTGATTGACATTGGAGTACCAATGACCTTGTCAGCAATCTGTCATGGAGCTCCGGCGTCAGCAAAAAGTTGTTAATATAGAAACTTGAGTTGATACTATAGATACTCAAATTGTTAATATAGTTCACCGGAGCTTCGACGGTCTCATATGCATTTTTGAATTTCACAAGAAAAAATCGTTAATATAGATACTTGAGTTATTAATAAAGATACTCAAGTTGTTAATATGGTTTATCAGATCTCCAGCGGTCTCATATTTGTTTTTGAATTTGACAAGTAAAGGTCATTAATATAGATACTCGAGTTGTTAATATGGTTCATCGGAGCTGCAGCAGTCTCATATTTTTTTGAATTTCACAAATAAAAGTCATTAATATAGATATTCGAGTTATTAATATATATCCTCTAGATGTTAATATAGATATTGAAGTTGTTAATATGGTTCACTGGATCTCATGTGGTCTCAAATATTTTTTTTTGAATTTCACAACTTTAGTATCCATATTTACAACATGAGAAATTCAAACAAAGTATGAGACCGCCGGAGCTCCAATGAAATATATTAACAACTTGAGTATCTATATTAACAATTACAATATCTACATTAACAACTTTTGCTGGTACTGGAGCTCCAATGACCAACAGTTAGCAAGGTCACTGGCACTTCGATGATAATTGCCACCTCCGACCACAAGCACCAAAGCTCTGACGGCCGGTAGGGGTTAGAGAATTTTTATTAAAATAAAATGCAAGTGCATTTAGGTATTTTCCCAAAATTTTCAAGATTGCAAAAATCCTAGATTCCTTCTAAAGCACTTATATGGCATTTTGACACATTTTAGTACAATGAATTGTCTTTTTAACATTTCCTTAGTATCTTTCTGTGACTTTTCTATTTTAAAATTCCAATTTGAGTTCTCACACTTTTACGGCATTATAAATATTCATAACATCTCTATGTCTTTTAGTATCATTTTCCCAAATTTTAAACCTAGTCTTGAATATCCTATATTACACATTGATGTGATCTAATTAAAGAGTGGTTAGAAAGATAAATGTTACACTATTTATAACCAAACAAGGGAAAAGAATCTAGAACAAATATGATTCCTTTCTATGTTCTTTTTTTGTTTGTAATAAGATCAATTTTGCCATATAAAGTTATAATGTGTAAGTTATGGTGTAGTTCCTAGAATTTGGAAAAACATGGAGCCACCACCAAAATTTTTGAACATAATTATTTTGGAAACATTAAAAAAGATATATACAAAATAGTCTAAGAAAACTAATTAGGGTTCAAGAGTCGATTGTGCGTGGAAAAATATTAGGCACCCTACAGCACCCATCATAAGAACAATTACCCTAAGTTAATTATTTTTTTTAAAAAATATTTATTTGCCCCAAAAAAGAAAAGAAATTAGGAAAGTATTACAATGAAAATAAAAAGGAAAAATTGTCTATTTACAATAGTTGAACTTGACCTAGGAACAGAGCCTAAAGCTTACGTACTCTTTAGAGGGATTAAAGCCCATGTAGTTTGGGGTAAAAATGTGTGTCAATTGGTTGATATTTTTAAGGAAAAAACTCCTTTAATTTATTTGAAAGAGGGTATTTTTCTTTGGTTTGTATTTTTTAATTTTTGGACTGAACTTCCTAAGAGGATTCTATAATCTCAAGAAATTTTGATCCAAATGTTTGAAGAAAGTTGAGCATAACTCAAGAAATTTTGCAAGGTGTTAACATCTGGTTATGGGGAAAAAAAAAGACAATGCATCACTATCTAAATCATGTGACCAACCTCAAGTTAGCTAGTATTAAGGTAAAAGGCTGAACAAGAATGTAATGCCCTAATGATTTCCTTACTAAGTATAATGTTTACTCTCACCATTAAGTGTTTGAGGCTTAATGTTTGCTCTCAATATCCAAATTATTCAATTCTTATCTTATAAACTTGGCAATAATCTAAGTTCTCTATCACTAAAAGAGACACATGCTAACATTGGTCACAAAGATTTTTATTTGATTTTTATGTGGGAAAAGGATACAACCGAATATCAAATTTTCATTCTTATGTCGTATTCACCTCTCTTTGTTTTTTCCATCTAACTATTGCCTAATCACCTTTTATGAGGTCCCTTTTTTCTTCGCTCTAACTTTTGCATAAGCTGCCTTTTCAGGTTTTTGACTTTGTGAGCTTTTTGTTTTTTTGCTGTAACTTTTGCCTAAGCCGCTCTTTCTAGTTTTCAACTTGGCAAGCCTCTTTCCTTCTCTCTTATTTTTCTCATTTTGAAATATTAAATGGCTACAACCTTACGACTATATTGATAGCCTCAAATATCATAGAAATGGGCACATACTTTCCTAACCAAGAAGATTGAGTGCTCTTAGAAACAAAAAAACACCTTGAGTAGAATACCAAGGATATCTAAGAACCAAAGTGAATACTCATGATAGTTAAAAGTATCGAGTACGAAATATAGAGTCGAGCAATTGTACACTCCAAAGGCTTTAAAACAAGCAAATAAATGAAGAAAACTCTTTCCAAGTTCTTCTTGATATTTGCCCATCTTTTTTTTTTCTGCTTTCTTTTTCTTCCTTTTTGGCTTTGGATTTTTCCTAAGTTTTCCTTTCAGGATTTCAACTTAGAGAGCTTTTTTTTTCCCTCCTTCTTTTGCTCTAAATTTTTCCTAAGTCGCCCTTTTGAGTTTTCAACTTAGGGAGCATCTCTTTTTTTCTATTTTTATTTCTTTTCCTCTTTTATTTCATTTAATGCTTAAACTTTGAATCATTCATAAAAGAGCAACCTTATGGAAACCCTGTCAAAGTGTACACATGCTTCCCCAATAGAGTGTGCCAATCCCCTTATTTTCTTCAACATTTATTAAAGATATTAAATGTAGTTCATATGGTGAGCATGAAATAACATAAAGCAGAACTAATATATATATATAATGTCAAGTGTGTACAGGATTCCCACAGGGTTATATAGATATATACAAAGTCTCAAAACAATACTCAACTAAACTAAGCAAACTAAATTGTGCAACAACAGTCCTTTGGCATCACTAGCACCAGGTCACACAACACAGTAGTCGGCCTCTGGCTCTTTGACCATCCAAATGCTTCGTTCAGCTAGATTCAAATGAATCTCAGTAGTAACATACAATTAATCATATAAAAATGTGACATATGGACATGCAAAGAACCACATAATGAACAGAGGTAAATAAATGCCATCACATATCCACCTGAAGAGCATGTGACTGGTTGTCCACAAACTGACCAGCTGGTGGATCAAACCCAGTATGATCATAACCATACAAGAACAAACCTAATATGTTCGTAGTATTTGAGCACCTTAGCCGGAGGGTCACAAACCATAGCTAGGTACAATGTCTCTGCCCCTCAGATAAAGGGTCCCAGACCACAGCTAGGAACTTCTCACATCACACACATGGGAAAACAATGCATATAAATAGTCACATAGTTTATGCGAGATAGAGTTCTTTCAGTCTACTAGGGAAAATATCAAAATTCTACAATATCAAATTTACAAAAAAAATGATTTGTTACTCATTTAATCTTCATCCCTATATGCACATAATTAATTATCTCTACCCATAATACAAAATTAAAAAAAATGCCCTTAGGGGTATTGGTCTACCGTCCTTTATGGCCGGTATAATTCTACTTTACCAAAAATTACAACCCAACCTACCCCTTCATATTTTCACGTGTATAATCCCATTTTGACCTCAGATTTGTCAAAATCCAATTCCTTTTCCCTCAAACAGGCCACAATTGAAATGACCTCAATTTTAGGGAAAAATTCCATTTTCAATTCTAATGCTTCGAAAGTCATTTTCTCACATTCACCCTACACATTTTTTTCATTCTAAACTCAATGGAAGTATCAAAATCATCAAAATCCAGCTTTAACATGCCCAAAATAAGTCTAGACGAAATTCTACAAAAATTGGGAAAAATAAATGTTCAATGTTTCTTTCAACAAAACACCATCTTTACATCCTAAATCACTTGTCTATGTTGGATCCCATGTTTTGATGATAACCAAACTTGTTATAGAAAGGAAAATTAAGAAGAAACAAGTTCAATGAATTCTTTTGATTAATAATAGATTAAAAAGTATTTTAAAAGAAATTGATCTTAGTTAAGACATACTCAAATTCTCCAAAAATTATAAGTCTTCAAGAAATTATTGTTTAAGGTTTGACTATTAAGGTTTGAAGTCAAACCTTGCTATAACAGTGAGGTTTGAGGTAAACCTCGTGATAACAACCAACGAGATTTCATTGCAAACCTCAAGGTTTGCTAGAAACCTTAATGTTTTAGTAACCTTTGCTCAAACAACAAGTTTTGGCTAAAACCTTGTTGTTGTAGCAAGGTTAGCCAAAAACCTTCTATTGGCAAGGTTTCATGCAAACCTCTAAGGTTTGGTCCAAAAACTCACTGTTGAAGCAAGTTTTAGAGAAAATCTCACTGGTTAGTTGAAGGAAGACAAACATTGAGGTTTGATTGAAACCTCGAGGTTTGGCTCACCTCATTGGTTCAACTCGTTTTCTTCTAAAAACCCTCTGTTAAATCACAAACCTCGCTAACTAAGATAAAGTAAACAATACCTCAAGTGAATTACTCAACTTTAAGGTTGGTAAGTTATATCTATACTTTCAAATATAAGTTGCTATGAGAATTTAATGAAAACTCGATACCTTAAGGTATTCTTCAAACCTCAAGGTTATAAATCTCCTCATGAAGCAAATTATTGGTTTCAAACATTGAGTTAAAATGACAACCTCAAGGTTACTCATTTGTTCAGTTTGAAACCTTGAGTAAATTTGTAACCTCAAGGTAATAACTATTTTGTGAAAACCTCATGGATATGTTGTTATACAATCATGTTATATCTCTTATTATTTTAAATCCTCGAGTATATTGATAAACTCTAAAATTCCCAAATTACCTCAAGGGATTCTCCAAACCTTAAGGTTATTTTGAAATTCTAAAAAACTAAAAACAGAGCATTGTAGTGTGATTTTCATATTGAATTGTTCATTGATTTTATTGATACCTATTTGCTACTAACCCTTTTAGTTGACTTTTCTTATGTATTAGAACATATTGAAATCATCAAAGATGCCACATAAGCTCAAATTACCAAAAAGCATTCCATGTGTCAAAAGCATTTAATGAAGGCTCGAATTAGGTAAAGCACGCTCGAAGAATATTCTCTTTGCTCAATGGCTATATCCTTATACTTATAAGAGAAATTCCTTCTACCTCTCAATGGCTATAATCGAGGAGAGTGAAGCTATGCCAATAGAAACTTAAATACTCTCAACAGTCATCATCCTTGTAGACAATATAAATAGCCAAAACATTTAATATGACAACAACCAACTAAATAGAAATTGATTGAGCTACTGTTGTATTAACACTAGTATTCAATACATAGGATTCATTATTCTTTAGTGTTTATATATATTCACTCTGTGAGAGAGTTTTTCATCAAGATATTCAAATTTGTTTAAGAATTACTCAAGGTAGATGGACCAAAAGAGGAACTTGGTTGTGGATTGTGAAACCTGGCAGGGTGAGTAACCTCAAGGAAGGTCTCTGCCCTCGAGGAAATGAGGATGCTAGGTAACCTTACAAGGGTATCAGGAACCTGGTTGTGTATTGCCAAAGCCTTACAAGGGTATGTGATCTCGAGGGTATCCTATGACCTCAAGGGTAGTAAGTATACCTTCACATGCTCTAATTTTTAAAACTCGAAACCTCTAGGATTGATTCCTAACCTTAAGGGAACAAGAAAAAAATTTTTCAAATTGTTGAATGACCAACCTTGAGTACATTTCCTA
>JBAGKO010000003.1:9133845-9151052 GCA_037177275.1 Acacia concinna | reverse complement strand
ATATATATATATATATATATATATATATAGAAAGAATTGGAGGTAGTGATGCTGTGTAAAAAAAAACAAAAGTGTTTGAAAATATAGATAGAAGGCAACATGTGGGGTTGGGTGAAGTGAATGCTAATGGAGAATATAGGAAAGACACCATACATTTTGAGAGTAGAGATGCAAGAGGCGGGACCCACAGGGAGAGATAGCTTTTAACTGAGTGGGTGGAATGGATAAATTCAAATAAGCAACATTTTGTTGCTTATTTCTATAAAATTGTTGGGGGCAATAAGATCAATCAATCCATCTTTTTTTTTCAAACACTCTCATATAAGAAGTTCAATTTAATAAGTCCTTTTCTGCTCTAATCATCCGATATAGGCCCAAAAAAGCAATCCCAAACGCACACTAAAAATCACATTACGAAATTGTAGTCACTATTGAATCATTTGACAATACATTAATACCCACGATTTGAAACTATACAACCCAAACCAACTACAACTTCATGTACTTAATATAATATCTATTTATCTAATCATTTTTCTTAAATCCTTTCATCTTTTTTGGTTTGATTATTATGGAGAGAACATCAATATGAGTAATTTAGAAAAAGATTGATAAATATAAGAAATAAATCTTATATTTATAATTAAAATCAACTTTCTAAATAAGTCGTGAGTATCATCAATCAATCAAATATATATTTAGAAAAGTTGTGCGACTTATTTTACAATCCTATTAGCTTTAAACGGGTCAACTAATTATACCTTTATCAGCCAATTCTAATTGATTTTTTCCCTTGCAATTTTTCCTCCTTTTGCTCACATATTATTATTTGCATTTGATCATGGTTAGTAATTATCTTCAAATTTTTTAAAAAATTAATACTCATTTATCATAATTGTCAAATAATAAGTGTTTTTCAAATTTCGAATAAACATACCTTTATTAACATAATCGAATTTGATAGGATCACCCCTCTTAGTTGGGCCTTTTTATTGTTGTGGTAAGCTTATTAGGCATTAATACATATTTATAATAATTGAGTAAATGTTAATTGGTAATTGCACAGTATTACCAAAAAATAGATTCAAAATATATCGTTAATATAATTCACATCTTCATATAATGCATAGGTCAGGCAATGAAAAGGGTTTCTCCACTAACTTACCTCTCCACTTAATATATCAATTATTGGATCATGATTTAATGAATGAGATTTAATACTATACAAAAAATATTAAACATAATAAAAATCTACAATTATAATAGTATTATACAACATTAAATCTCATCCATTAAATTATAATATAATAATTTAGATATTAAATAGAGAGGAAAATTAGTGGAATGACTCTTTCCCCAATTAATAGTTTTGTTTTAGACGAGGGATTGAATAATTTTGTAGTTCTTAGGAAGAACTATCAAAGTTCCATGAGATTCAAATTCTTAATCTTCCATTACCCTTCTTTTACTATGAAATTGTTTAGGGAAATGGTAACCCCCTGGCCACGAAGTAGAAAGAAGAACAGAATCCAGTTAACACTAGTTTAGTAGAAAGAAGAACAGAGTCTAGTTAACACTAGTTTAATAATATAGGACATCAAAATTCGATTAATTGGTAGGGACACCAATGATATCAGTTTTTTTTTTTTACTGGTTAAAGTGTGTCGCACCACTCTTTTAATTCAACTTTTATCAAAATAATAGAGTGCAGTTTAAATGGTAAATGGAAATAACATTGAAATGTATTGCATTGATATATAGTATTTGTTTACAATACAGTTCCTTATTGAACGGTTTATAAATATATGCAACCTCGGTCCTAAAATTTGTCAAAATTGAGCTATGTTTATCTCTTGGCATCATCTATGCCTTGTGCGTCTTACTCGTTTCGAGATACAGTTTTCTCTTTGGAGCCACTGGCGTTACTAGGTTAATTTATATAAAAATAATACAGAGTGAGATTCAATTAAATCCCAGTAGTAACAACATTCTATTATGCAAAATGCGATAAATAAATATGCAATGCACCACATTAGCAATGAATAACAATCACATGCTTCTGTTTTATCAAGAAATTTATATTCAACCAAAATATGCACATGTATTCAGAGCCAACTGTCGCTGGAACCCTTACTTAGTCTATACCATAGTTTGTCGTGGTTTACAAACAAAAATGACCACATGTATTCAGGGACAACTGCAGCTAAAACCCCTAAAGTTCATCAGTCCCAAATTTAAAATTCAAACCAACCAATTATAATTTTACCCTTCATATTTTCACAAAACGTACTAAACTTTACATCTACCATATTTAAATATCTCTTAGCATCATTTTCATGATTCCCACATCATCCAAACCTCACATCTCTTCTTCTTCAAAAAAAAAGGGCAGCACATGATCAACATGGAAACTTAATGAAATCCCAAACTATTTAGTTCAAACCAAAAGGTTACTTGCCTCTGTTATTTGCTACAAATTTTCCCTTGATTTCTCCAACTCTTGTACATCTTGAGCTGCACCCAACTCATCCTCTCCAGAAACTAAAACTATAGAAATGTTGATCATGATGAGAGGAACAACTTTTGTGAAGAGTATTCTTAAATTTGAGGTGGTTTAGTGGGAAATTTTACTAGGCTCTTGTTTCTCTCTCTTCCTTTGCTTTAATTCACCGTGGCCAACTCCCTCCCTCCCTTCTTTTCTGTTTTGGTTCGAATGTGCAGCTAGAGAGAGCAGATGAAGTTTTATAAAATTTGTCATGAGGTAAACATAAGGTGATCTCCTATTGGTTCTTTTTTGGGAGAATTCTATTTAAATACTACATGAATTTGCAAAACCCAAAAAGGCCTGTTAACATTTCAAAAAGATATGAGACCAAATTGGGTTTTCAAATTTTTGGATGTGAACAGTAGCATGATTTCACTATAAGAGTAATGAGATTACCCATAGGGGTAATGGATTTCGCTATAATTTTTTGATATCTGTTTTTTTCTCTCCCTCTATCACTGTTCATCTGACACTGACATTGAAACTGACTAACACGTGGTGACAAAGGAGAGAGGAATGTATTCGTGACAGAGGACATATGGTGATCTCCTATTGGTTCTTTTTTGAGAGAATTCTATTTAAATACCACATGAATTTGCAAAACCTAAAAAGGTCTGTTAATATTTCAAAAAGATATGGGACTAAATTGGGTTTTCAAATTTTTGGATGTTAACAGTAGCATGATTTCTGTATAAGAGTAATGGGATTACCCATAAGAGTAATAGATTTCGCTATAATTTTCTTATCTCTGTTTTTCTCTCTCCCTCTGTTACTATTTATCTGTCACTGTTCACCTGACACTGACACTGACTGACACATAGTGACAAAGGAGAGAGGAATGTGTTCGTGACAGAGGAGAGAGGGGATTTTCACTATAAGAGTAATGAGATTACCCATAAGAGTAATTGAATTCGCTAGTTTTTAGATCACTTTTCACTTCGGCAAATTTGAAAAACAAAGGAGATAGGGGATTTTTTCGCTATAAGAGTAATGAGATTACCCATAAGAGTAATGAAATTCGCTAGTTTCCGGATCACTTTTCACCTAAGAAAAATAAAAAAACCCAATTTGGTCCATGGTACCTTTGTGTCTTTTTAAAATGTTAACAGACCTTTTTAGGTTTTGCAAATTCATGTGGTATTTAAATGGAATTGTCCCTTCTTTTTTCTTTCCTTTATCTCCTTTTTTCTAATTTTTATATGATATGGATAAATTCAACTTCTGCAGCCTCTCCTTTGACCGATTTGCCTCAGAAAAATGGAGAAAATAAATTGCCATTAATTACTTTACAATTTACCACTTTGCCCTTACATTTATGAAATTTTCTAATTTTGGACAAAATTTTCACCTAACTTTAAAAATTCATATATATTTGTACAAATATTCAATTGAAATGATTCTAAAGCTCAAGTGTGCCTTATTGAGTCTAGTTTTAGGACAATATAATTTCTTTGCTTAATTGACATTATAAAAGTCCCAGTAAACTTATTTTTGAGTACTGCTCTAGAAATTGATGGATTCCACTGGGCAAACTTCAAAATTCATATCTCCTAACATATCCATCCAAATCTCACAAATGACATATCAAATTAAAGCTTGATATATCTTCTTTTAGATTGAAAATTTTTGTGATTTTTGGATATCATTTGGTCATCCAAAATATTATCATAACTTGGCAGCCTCCACAGCAATCTTTTTAGAATTTTCCCAAAATTCAATATTGATTAGCAATATTGTTTGTTAGGTTTTCCATATATGAATTTTAGGGTGTTACAAAGGGCATGTGATATCCTAAAATTTTTTTGTGGTATTCTCAGTTTCTTGAAGAAAATATTTAGGTACATTTACATCATAAAGTATTTTTTATGTTATAATTCTAGATACACCAAAATATATCTTACAATGACAGAGGCATTTTAAAAGATACTTTAGATTGTTAAAGGCTCCAAAAAAAAAATTTAGGATGTAGTAAATATCATGATGCTAAACATACCACAAATAATTTAACCAATATTTTATGATGATAGATGTATTTTAAAAATTACTTTAACATGTTAAAGGGTCAAAAAAAAACTTTCAGGTGGTATACATACATAAAAAATATTTTAAGATGTTAGATGCACCTATATAATTTTTCCCTTTTGTTTTTATAATTATTTTATTATTTACAGCAAGGCCCATTTATTGGAGAATGATGTGACCCTCTTAGATCAAGTTTTGTAGATATATTTTATTAGGTTCTCAAATACATGTAGTCATGGGTTCTATATTTGAATTATTATAATTTAATTATAAATTCAAATACAATAAATATGACACATGACTACACGTTATTGGAGAATCTGACGAAATAAATATAAGTCACATGATCCACATAAAAAATATTTTAAATGCTAGACGCACCACATATAATTTTGGGAGAATTCTAGAAAAAGACATTGAAATAAGGAAAATACAATTAAGTATAGCGAAATCAGAAAATTCTAAATCAGTTTTTTTATATTTTTTTTGGGTAATTACAAAAATGTCATTGAATTTCTTACAACACGAATTTCGTAATTCACAACATAAGTATCTAAATTAACAACACCAGGTGCTAAATATTTATACGGTGAGTTGTTTATGCTGATGTTGTAAATTACGAAATTCGTGTTGTGAAAAATTTAGTGGCATTTTTGTAATTACAAAAAAAGTACAAAATAGACTGATTTAAAATTTTTTGATTTCACTGTACTGAATTGAAATTTTTTTATTTCACTTTTTTTTTTTTGAAATTTTCCCTATAATTTTCCCCTTTTGTTTTTATAATTATTTTATTATTTACAGCAAGGCACAATTATTGGAGAATGACGCGACCCTACATTTCCTACGCTCCGACATGTGACCCATTTGATTTTGCACGGTGCAGATCTGAATATTTTTAAAATGATAATTTTTAAACAAAAATCATTTTTAAAAGAATAATAGTTAAGAGATTATCTTTTATTTTAGATTTTATATCCATTAAAATAATTTTTTAAGAAAATATAAACTTTTTAAAATTCATATCTAAACTGCTCATAATAGATATGATGGTCCAAATTTTCTTAGATCTCCTTAATAAACAAAATGTTTAGACCCATGATAACGAAGTTCCAAATTGACTTTCTAAAATGTCATTTTTAGTATATCATTTAAATAAATTGATGCAAAACAATTTCTATAAAAATCGACCTAAATAAGTATAAATCACATAATTTACTTTTATATAACAATAAATTATGTAAATAACTTTAATACTAACTTCAAATTATAAAATTGTAAATCATCACTCTCACCCTAAATAAGCCCTTCATATGTCAAAGGATTTTGATTAAGGAGAAAACTTACGTCTAATACTCTAGAGCCAGTTTCTCTGATTCACCAATGACTTAATGACACTTAAATTCTTTTACACATCACCACTAACCTCCAAAACTCTCCATCCATGTCCGTCATTCACTAGCCCCAACTAAAATAAACCCTATTTTCTGTTGAGACCTCGTACGACGGCGAAATAAGTTTATGGTTTTCTCAAAAACATGGTCTAAAACGATGGTTTGCATATTGAGAAAATTTCTTGCTTTGGCTGACTGAATTGTTAAACTTTTGAAGTACACTGAGCGTGGGGGAGAGAGAGAGAAAAATAAGGACAAGAATGTTGACGTTTTACAACCTGATTTATAATTTAATTAAAATCCAAAATACACGTGGTAGGTGGTGTGTCTTTGCTTGTGAATAAATTTAAAAATTGAGACAAAGCGGGAAGATGACAAAAATGCATAAAATCACAGTATCTCACCACCTTTCTTTCTAACTATTTTTTGACCTCACCTTTTAACACTTTTATTCCATTCATGATATAATTTGACTCCATTAACATTTGTCTGTAAAAAAAAGAAAAGAAAAAAAGAGACACCATTAATATTTGATATATCACCAAATTTAATTATTTTGACCCTGTGATATATGTATATATATAACCCTTTTTTTCATCTTATAATATACACAAATTTCATAATTTTCATATTATAATCCAATTAATAATCAATTGTGGTATTTATTATTAATTTTTAATTTTAAAATAATTAATATTACATCATAAACCTTACATGTAATTCTTGCAAAAGCTAATGTCTTTTCTGGTCATTTTATCTAAAAAAACTATTCTGATAACATTTACCCAAACACTCTTATTTTATTTAAACCAGGTTTTACAAAAACTATTCTAAAAAATCTATCCTAAAATAATTATTCTGCAAAAGTTAGTCCAAACGACTCGTCTTTAACTTTTCTGTTTTAGCAGTTTTATTACTCTGTTTTTGTGTTACTTTTGTCTACAATCCTATGTGTCATGTCCTCTGTTTTTCACTTTTTCTCGTTCAGCAAACTTTCAGAACGCTTTTTATTTTTACTCATTTAGTACTTTTTATAAGAAATTTTTTATACTTGATTCTTATTGCAAGTAATTTTATTTCTTTATCTCAAAATTTAAACTACTTTTTTCTTTTCTACCTCTATTAAATACATACTTTTACAATAATTATCCCATACTCAACATTAATTTTCTTTCATATCATCATTTAGTATACATTCTCTCTCATATTTTTCACTCATTATCTCTCATATATTTTATATTCATTCTCTTTCATACTCTTTTTCATAAAATTGGGAATGTTTGGAAAAGATATGGCATTTTTAACATAATTATTATTTTTAACTAATTTTATCTATCAGTTCATTTTCCACAATAAAAAATAAATGTATTTATAAAAATGATTGGAGGGAGTAGTTGATTTCTCAGGTTATCTATATTGTCATTACAAAGTCTCATAAATTTGGAAGAAAAAGGCAGACCATATTTTTAAGTTTCTTCTTAGGTAAATATTGTAATTTCTTAGTTTTTATTTTAGGATTTAATTATAATTTAGAAAGAGTTAATTATGATAAAATATTTAACATGCAATTATTTAATAAAAAGGAGTTAGTTGAAAGATAATTTATATAAGTAAAAAAATTATAGTAAAATAAATAATGAAAAGTAAAAGATGAAAAAAATTATAATATATATATTATAATACTCCCTCCGGTCGGCCTTTTAGAGAATCTTAATAAAATTTTAAGAAAGCTAATTACATTATTTTAAGATATCAAAATTTGTTATTTTTCTTTAAATTATGTTATTTGACTTATGAACTAATATATAATGTAATAAAACATAATATATAATATGATTAAATAATATAATTAACTTTTTTAACATTTTCTAAAAGGCCTTAATTAGGACTAAGGAAGTATAACTAATGGTGAGTAACAATTAGTCAAAAAGAGAATAATACCCCCACCCGCCACTTCCTCCTCTTATCCTTCTTCCATGAGAAGCAGCGACACTCTTGGTCCCTTATGCATGCGTTATGAGGACAAGAGTGAGAGTGGAAAGAGAGAGGAAGAGAGAGAAGAAGATTGAGAGAATTCTACTTTAAAAATCAGTAAACAAACCAAAAACACTTATTTTCATAAACTTTTTTCATAAAAATTGTTTTACTTAATTTTCTCATGATAATAATTTTTGGTACATTAGAGAATATTTTGGAGTTAAGTTTTAAAACAAGTTTTGAGTTTTGTCAATAGATATCCATAGGAGTGTAGAGTATGTTTAATAATCAATTTTAATCGATTTAGTTTTATGATTTGATTTTTTATGATTTTATAATTGTTATTTTTTTATAAATCAATTAATAAATAATTCAATATATGATATTTTTAACAATTATTTTTTTTTAAAAAAAATTGTTATTTAGGTTGATGAAAGTTTTAATCAGTTTAAATTGTTTAATTAAGGTGAACACTTATAATTTGACAAATTCATACTCAAAACTCAAAATCTTAAATTGATGATTTTGTACAATTGAATGAAATTGATGATAATTAATGTTTCAAATAAGTTGTTTGGGTTACGAAAAATATTTAAACTCATGTTAAAGCAAATAATTAGTTCCAAACTTAATTTATTTAATTAATTTTAATTGTTTTAATATCTCAAACAACTTATTAATGTGAAGTAATTAATTGTTGTAGATTAATTATGGCTTGTGTTTGATTTCTTAGATTAGGAGCTTTATTGTATTATTAAACTTAGACAAGAAGTAATCACTTTTCTTTTGTTGTTCATGCTTGGGACATATTTGTGAGTGATTTTAAATATATAGAATTATAAAATTTACAATTGGTTGCGATATAGTATGAAGTTATTTTATTATTGAAATTGTTTTGTGGGACTTATTTTTATTGAAAAATGATAATAATATGATATTATATAAATTTGGTGTTGAATTATACGATTGGAAATATTCTCTTGATAACTTGTGAATGAATAATGAAATGTGACAATTTATGATGATTATATCTCTTAAATATTTATATGAGAGAGGATGACGGATGTAAATTTTTATGGAAGGTTATTTTTTAGGAAATAAAGTGGTGAATTCTTGTAAAAAAAAAAAAGGAAATAGGGTGTTGGGCTTCTAAGTGTACACTAGTTAGACCTTTGGCCCAATTGTATTTTAGTAGGGCTTAACAACCTTCGGTCTTATGTTTTATAGATTTTGGCCGATCCATGTCTTTTAAGGACTTAGAGAAGTCCAAAGCCTAATTTTATGCTTGAATTTTAATCAAGGGGTTTTGTTCTTTTAACCATAATAATCTTATAACAAAAATTTAGTTTCAGACTTTTCTATCATGGTTAACACATATTAAATATTTAATGCATTTTTTCATCATCATGATCAATGAATGAAGAATCGGACTGGCCGGTCGGACCGAAAAACCAGCCGGCCGGACCCCCAGTCCAGTCCGGTTGAAGGAGATGACTGGTGGCCGAGTTGACTCGGCCGAGCCTTTAAAAAAAATTTCAGAAATCACCACAAACCGACACCGGTGGCAAAAAAGGAAGAGTGACAGAGGGCGAGGCACACCACCACAGGCCACACACTCACACACACGCTCACACACCACTTACCAGTCGTCACCACTGACACCGAGAGCTCAGGCTGAGGCGACGGTGACGAGCAACCTAAGTCCGGTCCGACAGAGAAGCCATGGGAGAAGGGGTTGAAGGTCAAGATAGGAAGGAGAGTAGGAGACTGAGAGAGAGAGATCAGAGGATGGAGAGCTGGAGACTCAGAGAGAGAGATCAAAGGACGGAGATGGAGTTTGCCATAAAGAGTAGGAGACTGAGAGAGAGTGATCAGAGGATGAAGGTGGCTGGTGGTGGTAGGTGAATAAGTAGGTAAAATAATTAAATGAGAGAGATGTTTTTTTGTTTTCCAATACTACGTTTGTGTACGTAAGGTCAATTCAAAATTTCAAATATCCAATATTGCGCATCTGTATATAATCTCTCTACCTTTTGTTTTGTTTTGGATTGCAAAGTAAGATATTATTAGGTGGTTAAAAGAAAATAATATAATACTACACATTTATCAAGAATAAGTCTTATTATTGTTAAAAAAAATAGGCCCCATTAATTTAGTTAAAATTTTAAATAATATCATATTTTACACTTTCATAGTGTTAGAATTTTGTTGAATTTTATCATTATCAATTAAATTATAATATTTTAATATGGCCGGTTCAACCTCAGTCTGACCTGGTTGAACATTTTGAACCTTAAACCCATACCGTGACCGGTTCTTTACTCGGTCTGATTTTTTGTACCTTGATTATGATAATGGTTGAATGATATTTTTTTTAAAAAAAAAATATTTGGTTAATAATGATTATAAGGAAAGGCTTTTTACATAGATTCATCTCTCCACAATTCAATTCTACAAACAATACTGTAAGGATTAGATTAAAAAAATTTGAAACTTATTTATATGTAGATTTGTGAGTATGGATTAGCAAAATGGCTGCCTGATAATTGGATTCACCACACTGTTTCTAAATTCAAAGGAACCTTTGAGTGTATGAAAATAGGACTTGTTGCAGTATCTGTCTTTCCCACCGCCGTACTAAGTCTCAATGGAAAGTAGGGTTTATTTTGGATGGGGCAAGTGAATGAAGAACATGGATGGAATCTTGGAGGTCGTTAATGATGTGTAAACCTGGAGAGGGCATACAGATGACTACTAGACACGTCTCTGGACTCAGCTTCTGTGTGGTTGTGTGGGGTTACTATACAAAGATATGAGCTCAACTAGATATCTCTCCGTGAGGAGCATTTAGGGGTTCATCTCACCTTTTATCAAGATTTGGCTTGCCTATGTAATTCAAAAAAGGGTAGTGATGCGTAAAAAAATTCAGGTGTCACTAAGTCATTGGTGAATCGGAGGACTTGGGTTTAGAGTACTGGCCATAACTTTTTTCCTTTGAGGAGATAAATACTCTTTCATTTTTCAGAATTATACTCCCTCAATTTTTAATAGGTCAATGTGAATAGGTCAATGTGTAAAAATATACATAAGCTTTTGTCTCAGGAGGGCCTAACATCAAATGTTTTTTTAATATGTAAAAATACTCATGAGCTTTGAAAAGAGGGGCAAAAATCACAATGTTGTTAGTTTAATTGTTAGTTTGACTAAAAATGCTGAAGTGGACGATGACTGGGTTAATTTTAATCCAAACTGGTAGTTGGGAGAAAAGGAAAAAAAATCCACTTATACTACCTATTAATATTAATTTATTATTTTAAAAATAAAAAACTCCTAACCCAATTACCTTATGGAAATTCACCACCAACTCCTACTTCCTCTATAGCCACTATGCCACAAGTTGCAGCGATGTCCTGTTGGATATTATTTTAAGATTATTTAGATAAAATATTATTAGATTTGATTATTTCATGTTTAGGATTATATTTGGATTTTATCTTAATTAATTTAGTTTATTTATGATAAGATTTAGATAAAATTATATTTTAAGTTTGTTTATATAAAGGTAATATGTACATGGTTTTACTCAAGGTTTTATAATAATATTCCAAAAGTTCTTATTCCCTCTGCATTTATATATGTTCCTTCAAATTTCAACATGGCATCAGAGCCAGGTTCGATGGTTCGATAGCCAAGTTCAATGGTTCGTTTGCTTGAGAGCTCAATATGTGAGCTTGTGCACTGTAGCACGATAGATTCTTTTTGTGCGTCTTTCATTATGCAAGAAGATTTCAATTTGTTTGATTTTGATGATTTGAGGGCTTAATTGTGAGCTAGTATATTGCAGTACAAAATTTATGGTTTGTTGATTCGAGAAAGCTCAATTTGTAGAGTTTTATTTGTTTGATTTGAGAGCTAATACATTGTAGCATGATATTCTTTTTAGGCAACTTCTGCCACATAAGAAGGGCCTCTGAGACTCAAAAAAGAATACAAGTCTGAAAATATTAGAGTTATGTGAGAGATATTCATTTGCATGACAGTGATATAATCGTTAGATATAGGGTGGTTCTAGCAAGGTATTTCAAGTTCGTTCATGGAGGCTTATGGTTCCATGTTCTGCCGTGTGTTACTCTTGGCATTCTCTGTCATCGAGAGTCGGTGTGTTCCCTTTTCCAATCTCTTGCAATTCTAGAAATGTTGGTTTGATTGTTTTCATTGGATATTAGATCTCTTGTAGTCTTTACAGATTGATCAACTATTTCAGTCCATTATTCCTTTCTTATAAATGCTTAACGGTTATTTTGATCTGAAACTGATTTAAATGTCTAATTTTTTCATGTTGGCGGTGATGACTGGAGATGAAGATGAAGAGGCTGGGATTCTTTCTAGATGGCCTCAGGGTTATTTTGATGCGTCCGTGAGGAGGGAATGGGAGATGATGGTAAATTTGCTGAATGTATATAAACCAGTAGGAGGAAGATTAAGGGGTACATTTGGATTTTCTTTTTCTTTTTCTCCTAACTGCCAATTTGGATTAAAATTAACCCAGTCATTATTCACGTCAGCATATTTAGTCAAACTAACAGCGCCGTGATTTTTGCCCCTCTTTTCAAAGCTTATGTGCATTTTTGCACCTTAAAAAAACATTCTATGTTAGGCGCTTTTGGGACAAAAACTCAATATATTTTTGCACCTTTACTCTTTTTTAATAATATAATATGTATTTGACTTGTTTTAAAGATTGATAGATCTAATAAATTATAGGGTTAAGGTGTAAAAAGTGCGTCCAACACTAATTGTTTTTTTAGTGCAAAAGTACACATGTGGTTATAAAAGTGGAACAAAAATATATATTGATCTTTAAGTTTGACTTTGAACGTTATTTTAATCGTTAAGTTTGACTTTTTTTATTTTTAAGGCTTACGTGGATATAATTCAGCTAAGGTTTTACTCCAAGTGGTAATAGATAAAAATAAAAAAAACAAAAACAATCCACATCTACTCACTGATATTTATTTATTATCTATGAATCACTCTGATGTGACAGTTCTCTATATCCAGCTTCAAACAAGTTAAGCAGTTTTTTATTTCTTTAAAATAAGTTAAGCATCTTTTTATCAACGGTTACCTAGACTAAAACCTTAATTGAGTTATTGTCTACATAAACCTTAAAAATGAAAAGAAGTCAAACTTAACAGTCAATATGCATTTTTGCCCCACATTTGTAACATCATGTCTACTTTTATACAAAAAAAACAACATTCAGTACTGGACGCACTTTGACGAATATCACATGTGTATTATTACACCTTAATCCTAAATTATATTAAAACTTTATCCGTTCTTTAAATTAATTTATTTAATTTATAAATTGATATACAATTTAATTATATACCATGACAAAACAATTTATTTAACTTAAAAAAGTCAATCGGGTGTTGTAATGAGAATTTGAAGCAATAGCATTGATGTCAGCCGAGATTACAGTTTTGCTTCATGTTATCCTTACATCGTATGTCTGAAAAATAGTAATAGTAAATAATAGTAATAATACCAACGGCTGAAATTGACTTACTCGTATTTTTCTCTCTAAATTTCGATTTTTATAGAGCGTGAAAAATTATTACACGCTTTCGCTTTCGCTTTCGCTTTCGGTCTGAACTCTGATGTGGACAATCCTTACATCGTATGTCTGTATGTTTATTTTTTTCCGTCTTCCCTCTTCAATTCTCTCTCTTTTCTTTGTCTGTTGATTCTCTTTCCGATTCAAATGGCTGTGGCTATGGCTGCTTGGAGCGTCCGAACTCAGTTCTTTGCTAACCGTATCAGGAGAGATTCCGACAACCCCATTCGCTATGAGGCTCCCTCTAGCTTTGCTGCTTCCAAATCACTCCGCATTCTCCAAAACTTAAGGTAAAGAAGTTGCGATGTTGGGGTTCTTATCTATTGCTTCACGCGATCTGATTCATTAATTGTAGATAGAGTAATGTTCTGAATTATTAGAATCCATTGGCTCCTGAATTATTACTCTGCTTTGAAATGTTAATGCTGGGTTCCTGGAAGATTCCGAAAGAAATTAACTTTTCCTAAGTGATTGTAGCAGTCAGCTAGGACTGCCACATAGATATGTGTCCATTCTCTGTGACAATTTTATCATACAATTTTGTCAGATTTTCATCTTCAAGAACTACACTTATCCCTCGAGCAACACCTGTCACTGATGTGGAGGTATTTGGATATGGCTGAGGCTTCTTGCCTATGGATAAGCATCCCTTTATGTTTTCTTATGCTTGATGATTGTGATCGTTGAAACTTTTGCTTTTGATTTATGTTGATATGAACAGGATGTAGTTCAACCGGAGAGTGAAGCCATTCCTACTCCCACAGTTATAATTGACCAAGACTCTGATGCTGATGCAACTGTGGTGGAGATAACATTTGGTGATCGTCTTGGGGCTCTTGTTGACACAGTAAGCCATCATCTTTGTACTATTTTGGAGGATTCTGTTTTTGTCATGTTTGATTATTTGCTCCAACAAAAACGTTCAAACATAGAAGAAATAAATAACTTTCTCTGCATATATAAAGATGAATGCTTTGAAGAACCTAGGGCTCAATGTGGTTAAGGCAAATGTCTTCTTGGATTCCTCTGGCAAGCACACCAAATTTTCCATAACAAAAGCGTAAGTGTTTCCCATGTTTTGCCATATATTCTTAGTTTTGCACTGGCACTTGTGCCTATGATATGTTGTTGGATCTTTGTTTGCAGTGACACGGGTAGAAAAGTGGAAGATCCAGAGCTGCTAGAGGCGATTCGCTTAACAATTATAAATAATATGATTCAGTACCATCCTGTATGCTTCCTAAACTCTTCCTTTACTTCAATCCAACCATGAGTTGGTTTAACTCGTATGCACCAGCATGTTCTCTTGTTGAATTAATAAAAACGGTTCATGGTCCAGGAATCAAGTTCTCAGCTAGCAATGGGAGCAGCCTTTGGACTAATGCCTCCAAAAGAGCAGGTGGTGAATGTTTGTAATTTAGCTTATAGTCATAAATATAAATTGGTTATTCTTTTAGGGCATACCCGGATAAATTCTATTAAGACACTCTTTGAACCAGAAGCTATGTAGGCAGCTTATCCTGTACCTATCACAACAAATGTGGTTGAAGCTCATAATGTGCCTCTAGTTCTCTGCAACTTTACATAAGCGTCAAATAGTTTAATGTCCGTAAATCTATCTGTGATACTTGTTTCTGTCTGATTGGGATTAGAGAGGAAGTTTTGATGTTACCCAATTATTCTTCTTAATTATTTACAAGCATAAATATGAACATTTATCAAGTTGATTGTAGGAATATGTTTTGTAATCTTGGCCTCATACAAGTTGGTTTCCAACTGTTTCTCATTTCAGGTTGACGTGGACATAGCAACCCATTTAAGCATCTCCAATGATGGCCCAGATAGAAGGCAATGCATTGCATACCTTCTCTTACATTCTCAATCTTACATTCTCAATATAATAGCTATACGGATCATAACAAGAGTTGCATTACTAAACTCTCATAAACAATATTCTTGGCAATACACTCAGTTTTTGCTTACTTGGTTTTTTTAAAAAAAAAAATTATAATTTTTGCAGTTTGCTTTATGTGGAGACAGCAGATCGACCCGGATTACTGGTAGATCTTGTTAAGATTATTACAGACATCAACATTGCTGTTGAATCTGGAGAGTTTGAAACTGAGGTAATTACAACATAATCAAGATGTGGAAGTTTGATTTTTTTCTTTGGCTGAAAAAGTCCATGTCATCTTAAAAGCATTCATTCCGAACATAGGGGCTCTTGGCCAAGGCAAAATTTCATGTCAGCTACAAGGGTCAAGCAATCGTCCGGCCTTTCCAGCAGGTAATTCGGATAACTTTGGCAATATTAGAATCATTACAAGGTTACACAGAAAAAATGTAATCACCAAAAAGCCAACAATAGATGAGTAACACTCAATAACAAGTTCTAATGAAAAAAAATGACAATAGGTTTATACAACTCGCTTGTTATTTGAATTTTGTAGTAATTACCATCCTTTCTTAGGACTTCATAGTGGATCTCCCTAAGAAATAAGGGATCTACATGATTTAGGCTGCATGTGTGAACTGATTTAAACTAATTTCTATCATCATGCAGGTTCTTGCTAACAGCTTAAGATATTTCCTGCGACGACCATCTACTGAGGAAGCCAGTTTTTGAGTGACTTCTTAAAACGAAAAAATGTAACTTGGAATTGTAGACTGTTATATTCATTTCCTCATTCGGAGAACCTATTCACAATGAAACAGTACTTGTTCTTTTTGTAGACATTCTCAGGCTATTCTAAGTTGTGAAAACCCAAGGAAATGTCACTGTTGTTGAGGAATATAATCTCTGTTATGAGATTTAGATGCTACAGTCCTCCCTTTCAATATTTGATTTAATAGCCCTTGCATTTATGGATCACTGTTTGATAAGGATTTTGATAACGGACCTCTTGACTAGAAAATGTCAAAGGACCATTGAATATTTAAAGGTGAATTTAGAATTTTATATGATGAGATATAGAGTTAGGAATTGATAGTTAGGCAAATACAATCAATACATGGTAATGATTCAAGTTTCTAGAAGGAAAAAGCATACGAAGATTAGAACAGGCAATGCTACAAAAGAACAAATAATGAATTTTGACCTGAAGGATAGATTTTTCTTTTTTTAAAAAAAAGTCGTAAATGGTGGAGCTGGCCGAGTCTTGAAGCATGAGCTTTTGAGTTTTGAACACACAGCTGTTTTTTCGATTCCTTTTCTTTTAGATTTTGTGTTCAACTTGGTGAGTTGGTGAGGTTCTGATTGGATGCAATGAAACTTGAAGAATTGACTTTGAAAAAGGTGCTTAAGAACTTGCTCGAATTCGGCGAATTAGCCAATATCATAAGTGTTGGGGCATAGTAATACTTGGCCATTGGAGACCATTGACTTTTTCTTTTATGGTGGAGGAAGTTAAATAAATTATTTAAGAATATTTATATTTATATTTATAATTTTTTTTAAATTAATTTATATGACTTATAAACTAATATATAATCTAATGCTACACATAATATAAAATGATTAGATAACTTATTTAGTTTTCTTAATCTTTTCTAAAAAAAGTCATTTGATCTTTTATAAATTATTCAATGAAGAAGGGGGTACGGCTATTTGTGACCTAGATGAGTTGACAACTCAAGAAGAGGATCT
>JBAGKO010000003.1:9103217-9126403 GCA_037177275.1 Acacia concinna | reverse complement strand
ATTGTTTGATTTACGAATTAATATATATAATATAATAAAACACACTATATAATATGATTAAGTAATGTAATTAACTTTCTTAGCATTCTCTTAAAAAAATAAATTGACTCTTATAATTAAGACAGGATAGAGTAGATGCTAAAATCCTTTTGTTTTTTTTATGTCAATGTTGCAGCATCCGTCAAAAAACAGTATGATTTACTCCTGCTTTAGTAGCATCACAGATAAAAAAAAGGATAATTGCATTGAGGTCCTAAGTAAGAAAATTAATATTAGAAAAATCTCCATTGACATGAGCAACTATTATTGACAAGTTGAGAAGTTATATTGATAAGCTGATGAGTTAGTTGGGACTTGTCAAAGAATTAATTTCTTTATTTAAAACTTCAATGTAATTCTCAAAAAAAATAAACACTAGGCAGAAATCCAGCATCAATTTCCAAAATCATCCGTAAGACATTTTGAGTATTTACCCTGGCCAGACTAGCCGTCCTATGCACTTGGATTGGTTAGAAAGGGCACTTAGTAGGAACTTGTATTGTATTTTTGAAAGTTATAGCATTTTCAAATTTCAAACATTCTTTCTCACCAAATTTGTGGTTTGAAAATTGCAAGTGCATTCTTAGATATTCTTTTCCTTTCATGGCAAGAACATTGTTGGTTGATTAACACAATGCTAGACGCAGCTGAACAAGAAGCTTAATATGCTTCTAAAGATGTTATACCTAAGGGGATATATTAAATGCGGCTTGAATTATCCTTCACTCCAGCATGAAGACAGAATGATGTTTATTCTTTGTAAGATTTTAGAGCTTTCTGAAAATACATAATGTCGTTTTTGAGTTGGTTTACCAAGTTGGAATATTTAATATTTTAGAGTGTGTTTGGTATGTGGGGAGGGGAGAGGAGGGGAATTAGGGGATTTTGCTTCCCTCCCTTTGTTTGGATAACAAAAAATTTTAGGAGGAGAGGGAAAATTTTTCAAGATTTTCCCTCCCCTCCCCTCCCCTCCTAACCTTCCCCTCTAAAATTAGGGGAATTTGGAGGAAAAATATTATATTTTGGCTTCTATTTATTAATATGAATATGATCTTTACTTTTTTTAATATGTATAGGTTGTATCCCTTTTATATTTGTGTTATACATTATTAATATCATACTGTATTGTATTTTTTTTACCACTCTATAAATATTTTTAATAAAAAAAAATTAATACACACATTTTGAAAGTTGCTGGTAAAATTTTTTTATTACATGATAAATATTAATTCTCATTTATATACTACATTTCAAAAACTTTTATATTAACTAGTATTTATTTTATTTTCTATTGATTATTTTTTTATGTTGTTGATTATATTTTTTTCCCCTTATCAAAATCCCTCCCCTCCCCTCCATTTTTATCTATCCAAACAAGGTAAAATAAAATCCTCCTCAAACCATCCCCTTCCCTCCCCTCCCCTCCATTGAGCCAAACATACCCTAAAAGTTAAAATTCAAGAAACATCTCTCTCTCTTTTTTTCTTATTAATATGAACAAAATAGCTACAATAATAAACCACTTGACAAGAGCACTTTTTCCCATCCCTTTTGTTCCCGAAGGGAAAAAAGTCAATACAAGTATTATAGTGTGGTAGTATTAGACTAAAGCTAGGGACACATTAAATGTTTGAATTGCATTTCCCACAGCCTCAACATCAACATCAACTAACTTCCCTGTCTTTGATGATATTACAGTGCATTTCTTCTCTTCAGCTTGTGGAACAAACAGGTCTCCCTTCTCCTTTGAGGCAAATAACCCAATACTACAGTACAAGGATAAAATAGGTTCATGTCAGACTCGTTCTGATGTTAGATGAATCAATGAACCTGAATGTTTTTTGGTTCCTTTAAGAATCATTTACGTAATTTATCCACAGAATTATACTAAAAAAATCCTCTCTTTTCCCTGAGCCCATTTGGTACACAGAAAAGCTCTTCCATGGGAAAGGATTTTGGTGAGAGGCACTTTTTCAAGTAAGGAAATTCCAAGAAAACCCCCTCATCTTCTTCCTTCATCATTGTATGAGGGGTGTTCTGGGTATTTTATATTTTTGTATTTTTATTTTTTTCTTTAATACATCATTTTTTTTTCTTTTCTTTCTTTTGCATACCAACCGTTCACATGGTTGGAAATTCTCCCTTCCCTTCCCCTCTTTTCCATCAAAATACATTCTGTCTGCCAAACAGGCCCTTAATTGCAGTGGTGTGGAATTTAGTTTGGCCAGCCAATACTTTATATTGTTCATAAAATCACCTGGGTTTGTCACGTGCATGTGCAAGTTGGATGGCAGCTGTGTTTGTAGCTATTACCCCAACAGAGTCATTAATAAGAGCAGCCAACTGAAACCACAAAGATGAATTCCCATCATTAATATATTAAGACCAAAATAGTTTTGAAAAAAGCCTATTGCTCTGTTTTTATATCTCTGTGTTTCCTTTCTAGTTTCTAAAATTAGACTAAAGACATGTTATGTAAGTACCTGTCCCGGGGTAGTGATGAAAACTATCCTGGCATCTTCTCCAATAACTTCAACCACATTTTCTCTTTCTTTCTCATGTGGAATCACAAAGACAGGCCTAAAATCCCTGTTAAGATGGACATTAACAGGTATAAATACTATCAGTAATGTTTTTCAACTCTCAGTAGGGGACCAAAACCTGGCAACTACATTCAATGCAGTTTCAATACCAAAGGCAATACAATTGCCAAATATGGGGTGTATTCCTTCCCTTAAAACTCTTACGGGAGCATATACCAGTATTTTGATATGCTAGATTTGTATTTTGAATATGTCAACGTATTTAAAGAGGAGTACTCCTCTGATTCAATTTACAAAGCATTTTTGACATGTTTCACTAGAACCAAGAAAAACCTTAAACTTCATTAACCATATCTCAAAGTTTAAAAACTTTCTAACTTTACCCTTATTTAATAATTGAGAGGTTTAAGAAATAGCAGTCTATAAAACAATAAATTAGGGGTAAAGTGTACATTTATATAATAAATTTAATGAGATGCCTTATATTATTGGCAAAAACAATTTCTCACTCTCCCCCCTTATAAATAAGACCAGAGAAGTAGTTCACATAGTTCATGACCACTTCACTAAGGACCAAGAGAGTGCTTCAAGGACAAATGCAAGAAACATTATGAAGCATGGCACCTCCTTACATGCTGTCATGTCTGAGAAAGCGTGATAATTCATAACCATTTGACTAAGGACTAAGAAAGTGCTTTAAGGACAGGTGTATTGAACATTATGAAGCTTTGTACCTCCTTACTTGCTGTCACGTCATATGATGAGAAAAAATGATAAACAATTGCATAAGCATGGCCAAAAGCTTATATCGATGCCATCATAATCTTATTGTCAACCCTACAGTTAAAGGATAACCTTCCATACCTTATCTGCTCAACAATCTGAGCCCATACTTCAATGGGCAACAAGCTATCAGCATCACCTTTAGACTGCATGGAGGCCTTTGAGTCTGATTGTATCCCATGAATTACAATATATTTCCCTTTTTGTACTCCTGCTTGCTTGTATTTTTCCTCCACATAATCCTTCAGCTTCCTTGAAAGTGATACTCTAAGAGGCAGCACAGGTTGCCTCGGGACATTGCGAAATGGTCTTCCCAGCCAGTCCACCATCTGATGATACCTACACCAGCAAACTCATTGAAAGTAAATTACTAATTATAACTGCCTCATAGGTTTTGCTCAGTTAAAGCAGTATTCTTATATTATTACAGGTAAGTTGAAGGCATAAAAGCATAACCAAATATCTCTAAAATCTTTGTGCTCTATACTCTATACTTACATATTATATCCTCCCTCTGAGAGATTTAGATGATCTGGCTTGAATGTTTCAGATAGAAGTAAACCTGCTCCTGCAGCATTCACATTTGGGTACACATAGCTAACCCTATCTCTAGCTGTTGTCATAAACAAAAATGCAGCATGGCCTAGGCCTGCCAATTTGGTGGATAAGATCATGTCATAGTACCTACCCTGTAGGCACAATTGAACAATGTATTACTACTGAGAAACCCTTCAAATATATGTAAGCCAAGGAACTTGCATATGTGATGCCAAAATTTAATGTCTCTATGCATAATATTTGGAACTATATGCTCTTTTCTTTCAACAAATAAGATAGCATTGCTTCAGTGCTTAATTTTTGCAGCCAGTGTGAATAAAGAAGACACCTCTGCTCCAATAAAGCTTTAATGGAACTTATTTTTCAAATCACAAAATGTTGGCTTTCAACGTTTACAAGTATTTTCAGTCAAACTCCATTTTAGCTATACCAAACTCTGGATATATCAACATTGGTTGATAATTAAAATTTTTAGTGTATAAACATTAAGATTTAGAAATATGCCAACCTTGAGAAGTCCAACCATATCAGTGTATTCTGCAGGCTCAGGGAAATAATCATCAGGATCATAGACATTTGCCCACCTCACATTCTTATTCATCTCATAAGTCTGCTTCCCTCTTTCTGAAGCCAACACATCAATCTGAACCCCAGGATACCTATCCTTAAGCAACTGAATAGCTGGGAAGAACAGCAGATTCTCATAAACACCACCAGAGACCACACAACAGCACCTTCTCACATCTCCTCTCACTTTCAAAGCCAAAGAAGCTATTTCCACAGAATACCCAGCAGGGAATTTCAAGAACCCGTATGGATTATTTGGGTCATCCGGCGGCCTCGGATCCTCTTCTTGCTTCCCATCTGAAAACAAGGAGCCGTACTCCATGGTCGGGTCCTCCCCGTCATCAAACGGGTCAAGCCAAGGGTTCTTCTTGGCGTTTGCGTGAATGTTGTTTCGTCTGGTGCTGGAATTATAGGGTTGGTGGTCTAGCGAGCTCAAGAATGGAAGTTGGGTGGAGTGAATGGAAGGAATTGAAGATGGGTTTGTGAGGAGAGGGGAGAAAGCTTTTGCATTTGGTAGTAAATAAGTGGCCGCCATTGATGAGCATGAGCTACGATATAAAGGTCACCTTGTCATGCTGTTAGTGAGAATTGAATTGAAGAAGTACCTTTTGGAATTTCAATTGAGTGGACAAGCGGTGGATAATGTGGATCATGAACTTTTCCTCTCCCGTGGGCGTGTAGTCAGTGTCACCTGTAATGTTATCTAACAAACCTGTTAAGGCGTTAAGGGTGCGTTCGGGCATAGGTTTCAAATTTAGATTTGTGTAAGTAGAAATAAAATCCCTCTCACATATTTAACTCAATTAATAAAATTAATTTTTTTATCTAAAAGAAAAAAGATTTAGAGTTTTTTTTAAAGAAAATTGCATTTAGGCCCCAACAAAAAAATATATGATCAAACAGTCGATAAAATATTCTAATTACACTGATGTCTCAAGGAACTATTTTGCAATTTATTCTAGTTGTGAAATGTCAATAATGCCCTTTAATGAAGAAGATTGTTTTTGAGATGTCCTAACACGCACTACCATAGAATCATATATATATATGACGCTATATATATCAGGATTATTAGAACACCTACCATATATAGAGAGGTAGATTTGAATTGATGTCCCGCCTAATTATATATTACGGTTTCTAAAAAGAATGCCATAAATATGAAAAAATATATATATGACGATTTTTGTAAAACAACCATATATAAAGACACATAATTTAAAGCGTCATACCGTGACATATATCACGAGTGTACAAAGAAACGTTATATAAATTATAATTATATATAGCGGTTTTTTAAAAACCGCCTTATATAATTGAAATATATATGATACTTTTTTGTTAAAAACTTGTAATACATATAGTATTTAACGGTTTCATCTCTCTTTCTCATCTTCATCACATCATGCCCTCCCTCTTCCCCATTTTCATCACATCGCGATCTGCACTCTCTCTTCCCCATCTCCATCACATCACGATTTGCTCAAGAGTGTGGAAGTGAGAGGTTGTGAAAAATCCCTAACACAAAAGGATGGACAACACAATCAGACATTTGCTTACTGAAGGCATATGCATAAGAGGAGTTAAGAGCAAACATACGATATTCTTCATTAACCTCTTTGATCTTTATTATTCCATGTGCTTAATGTTTTTTGTTGACTACATCAACATTGTGATAGATTTGCATCATCAAATATGGTTTTCCCCTAAAAAAGTTTTCTCCTTTTTAGATTGAATGTTAATTGAGGATGAGTTCGTGGTAATCAAAGTGCATGCTCTATGAAGAATATTGTATGTTCTCTCTTAATTCCTATCATGCATATATGCCTTTAGCGAGCAAATTTCTATCCGTATTGTCCATCCTTTCGCGTTATGGATTTTGCACACAAGCCTCTCATTTCCACACTCTTGGGCAGATCACGATGTGATGGAGATGGGGGAGAGAGAGGGCATATCGTGATGTGATAGAAATAAGGAAGAAATAGGGAAGACAGACATCTGTTAGGACATCTAAAAACCAGTCTTCTTCGTTAAGGGCATTGTTAACATTTCACACTTAGAATAAATTGCAAAACAATCCCATGAGATGTCAATGCAATTAGGAGACAAATTTCATAAGACCGATTGATTGTATTTTTCTTTAATTAGGACCTAAACGCAATTTTCCCTTTTCTTTTTTGGGACAATTGGAGTTTGGTTTGGGAAACACTCCAAAATATTGCAATAAGAGCTAGATTGGCAAAGGTTGGCACATATCTCATAAAGATGTGAGTAAATTCTATCAAAAAAAAAAAGATGTGAGTAAATAATAAATCTTATTATGAATGTGATGGAGAATTTATTTGTTAAGAGCACATTTGGTTTAACTATATTGCGTTCTTACAATGATGATTATAAATGTATCATTGAGAGAAGAGTGTTTGGTTGCTCTTTATTATGATAATAAAGCTTACCAAAAGATTGGCAATTTTCATATATACCTTTCATATGAATACCCATTATCACCCCATTGCATTACTCAAAATGTCCAATTAACCCTTTGAGCTTCATTTGTCTTTATTTCATTTATCCCATTTTACCCGCCACACCCCACCAGCCACAACTACTGCCAACACTACCTCCTCTTCCACTCACCGTCACCACGCTTGCTGCTGTCACCTCCACCATTATTGTTGCCACCACCACCAATCCTTCCTATACCATAGGTGCTTGGGAATTTCTAATTCGATTCATCAATTTTTTTCTTATGAAAAAAATGCTCATCAAATATAGTTAATTTAAATAACAAACAAAAATTTAAAGCATGCTTTCTATTATTATTTTTTTAATATTAAAAAAATTAAGATTAAAACATTTCATGAAAAAACACACACATGTACCAAATTAAAAATTGAATAAAAGTATAGTTAATTTCAAATAGGTTTTCCCTTTTTTAAATATAGCATCAGCAAAAATCATTATCTGATTAAATGGGGCTGTCTATAAGAATTTCATCAAAGATTGCATTATATCAACAACTAAATCTTTAGTAACCAAAACGTATATATTTAATAATTTCATGAAATATTCTCTTTGATTTTTTAGGCTACTCTTCTTACTTTGCGCTCTCTCTCTCTCTCTCAACTCTCATGTTATTCAAACTTGTGATCATGTGAACGAGGAATTTGTTCCTGTCATCCAACACTTGAATGTTAACACCCTTCTTACTGACATCCTCAACAACCTTCTTTTGTGCATGTCTTAATCATCTAATATATTTTTTACAATTTTCTTTTTAAATATATGTCGGGCTAACTCTTTTAAGGATTTTTCAATCACAAATAATATTTATAGTTTTTTCTCATCGAACATTTGTAACTTTTCTCTATTTAAACTACCACAACTTATATTATATCACATATGTAACATATCCACCAGTATCTCAATATCGTAGTAATTAATATATTATACATGTCTTGCTCTTACTTAGGCGGGAACCCTCTGACTCCAAGATCCTTCCATAAAATCAAATTTCTATCTTGAATTGCCTCAGCAATAAGAACTATATCAGCAGAGAAAATCATGCACTTATGAATTTGTTTTTGTATAAGCCAAGTTAGTATGTTTAAAACTGGTTGTTAACATGATTTATTTGATTTGTTTTTGCTACCAATAAAATTTTAATATGTACACTATGTTAACATTTATTCTCCAATTAGACTTGACAAAGTACTTATCTTAATACAAAATTGTAAACTTTTCCCAAGTCAATAAAAAAGCATATGTAAGGCTCTTCTTTTATTTCAATACTTCTCCATTAATCTGTTCACTAAATATATTAATTGTTGTTGTAGATCTTCTTAACATGAATCTAAAATGGTTTAAATATAAATATATGATCTCAATTTGTGTTGAATAACTCCTCCTCAAAATTTTTGTATGTATGCCTCATAAGTCTTATCTCTTGTAGCACAATTCTAAATATCTCTTCATTTTAATTTGTAAATAGGAATCACAATATCTTTATTCCCTTCATCAAGCATTTTCTTAATTTGCAAAATTAATTTTATTAAATAACATAGTGTGTCACATCACACCCGACTTTCCTCAAAGATATGAACTTCGATCCACTATGACACATTGGTGAAGTTATATATAATTTTTAAAATTATAAAAGAAATATGTTTCCTGTAAAAGGAGGGAAATTGTAACGTTATCGACTTGAAGACGAAGCTCACAAGCGACGACAAACTAAACTTGCCGTTTCACCATAACGAAAAAGAAAAGGGGAAAAAAACGGCGATAACATTCCATTACTTTTTGGCCGGACAAATCTGTCCTTTTTGTCAGAGCTCTGTTTCCTACGTGGCGAGCTATAAATGGAGAGTTCTAACCTTTACTTTCTCTCTCTTCCTCTGCCACTCTCTCTTCTCTTCACTCACAGTCCACCTTTGATTCGATGCTCTCTCCACCAAGCTTCACCATCGGAATTTTCCTTTGAAATTGTCGAAAAAAAAACTTCAGTAACTTTCTTTACTCTCTCAGTTGTGCTCAAGGGTGCCAATATCGTCGCCCAAAAGTTAAATTTCATACTTTTTCGGCCACGAATTTCTTTTTTAAGAAAAAAAGTTTGTTATCTGTAATGCATTTGAAAGTTGAAACTCTCCTTTCCGTTAGGGTTTTGCGTCATAGAAGCCGCGCATTAAATTCTCATCAGTCAACTTCATAAAGCGAAAATTTTGAGCTTAGAGTAGGTTCTCTGTGGACATACATTTTTTTTTTTTCAATTTTTTGTGTGCAGCCTGGAATTTGAACTTCATATTCAGCTTTGACTTGGAAATTTCTGGGAGACAGAATTTCTCGCAATGTCGGGCCCACCCAGAGTTCGATCCATGAATGTTGCAGATTCCGAATCCCGGCCGGTGCTTGTTCCAGCCGGCAACAAAGCTCGGACCGTTGACGGACGGAAACCAGCCTCGAAACCTGTCAAGAAACCAGAACAGACGATTCAAGAGCCTGAAGCCAAGGAGAAGAATCCATCTGTGCATTCAAATCCGCAATGCGTTTCAGTACAGACGATTTTGAAGCGGCAGGATCATCATCAAGCTGTACTCAGTTTGTCAATGAACGCTTCGTGCTCATCTGATGCGTCGTCAACGGATTCTTCGACTCACAGTCGGGCGTCGTCAAGTGGGAAGGTGGTGCGGCGTACAAGTGAGCCATTGAGGAAGAAGAACTCTGGTCCGAAGTCGGAGAGGCGTGAAAAGGTTGGAACAGATAATATGGCTGGTCTTGATACCGTACAGGCAGACTCAACTGATAGTTTGGAGGGCAAGAAAAGGTGTGCTTGGGTTACACCTAATACAGGTATCTTGGTTCCTTGGCATTTATTTCCTTGCTTTTGGCCAACTAAAATATCGAGTTGTTTATATGATTAGTTTGGGGCTTCATTGTGATTTTGGGTACTTTAGAGTTGGGAATGAGTACCTATATGAGGCTATGACACTTCTCTTTCTTATGGACAAAGAAGGATGACAATTAGGCTCCTAATAGTTATTACTAAAGGCAAGCATAATTTTGAGTCTCACTTCCACGGCTTTTTATTCTGTAGATTTCCCAATAAACCATGTTTAGTAAATCAACTAATCATTGGTCATGTGAAGGATATGGGTTGTTCCATCGGGAAAAAAAAAAGGATATGGGTTGTTGGTCCCTTTACATAACATGATTTATCTTCACGCTGCCATGTCATGCTTGGTTTCACAACATCCAATTCAGAACAGTCACAAAGATATATTCTGAATCTGGTAGCTTTCAGGTCTAACATAACATCAAATATTGTCCTGTGTGCTTCTAAAGTAGTTAGTTATCTAATGAAGAAACAATATTGTCTCTAACTAATGTATCAATGTCATTCACTAACTGTGGTCACTGTATATTGCGGGGGCACTTTCTGCGGTTCTTCCTAATTTAAGTTCAAAAGGTGCATTTTCAAGCTCTTGTATGCTCTGACTAATAATGAATTATGGATATTAAACTTCCGCAGTCTACATCAGCATTCAGTTTAAGTAATGGGTTTTGATCATCCCAATGGAGAGAATGTTATAGATTATTTATAGAAGGGCCTGCTATGTCCTACGGTACTGGTTCATCTTGAGTTTGCTCGCTGTATCCTAGTAGATCTAACATTTATTCCTTTTCTAATAGTCAGTGATTTTTTTCAGACCAAGTGAAATATAGATGTCAACATGGAAAATCTGAGATGTCACATCGTTTTCTTGGAATCAGAATTATCATACCTTGTTTATCTATTTCTCAGAGTAAGATCAATTTAAATAGTCAGTCCGAGAAGTTCTATGTGATCCCACTTCTAAGGCTTCTCGAGGCAGTGAACCATGCCCTTGGAGGCTTATTTCGTGCACAGAAGCCATTAGTGTCCTCTTGTCTTGTTTATAGACTAACCGGGGTGATTTCTTATTTACTAGCAATTTTAATCAATGATATGGCAAAACACATTAGTCAGATGGTTGTCATTTTACAAAGCTCTTATTGAGTTATTCCTTGGTTTTCATGCAAGAACTTCCGAAATTTGTAAGCCTCGAGGAGAGGATGAATAGGAGTATTAAGTATGAAGTTGGAAAGCTGCAGAAAATAGTTGTAGTATGTTAACAACTGATAACACGCTAGCCTCCCCTCTAGGGTCATAATATCTTATCAACCACATATTTAAGTAATTAATCTCATATCCCTCACAATTCATCTTTTTCCGAGGTTAATTTGGCCGCATCCTTTGCCCATTAGAACAACTAAATATCTTATTTCACTGTTTTCTTAATTGGGAGTTTGCTATATGACATTGTGGTTGCAGATTCCATGTACTTCTTTGATTGCTTATTTGGTTTCCTTTTTGTCAGAACCAAATTATGTTGCTTTTCATGATGAAGAGTGGGGAGTTCCTGTCCGTGATGACAAGTACGTGTGGTTTGTTCCGGTGTTTGTGCAATCTTAATACTTTCAGCTCTGGGGTTCAAACAGAGTCTCATAATGATTTCATGCAGGAAACTGTTTGAGTTACTCAGCCTCTCTGGAGCTTTGGCTGAACTCACATGGCCCACCATCCTTAGCAAACGGCAGTTATTTCGGTATGCATGTCATTTGATGAGATGTTAAATAGAAAAATTATTACAGACATATTACATGTATTAAATTATAGGACATTACTCATCAAACGATAGTTTTGTTCCCAATTGGCTTTTTAGTTATTAGGTAGCTTCTTTGTGGAAAATGAATTTTGGAAATTTGGGACATAAACTGTATTAATATTGTTGTCACATATGACATGTCTGATCACAGTGAAGTCTTTTTGGAATTCGACCCAACTGCCGTTTCCCGAATGAATGAGAAAAAGATAACTGCACCAGGAGGCCCTGCCACATCCTTGCTTTCAGAACTTAGGTTACGAGCCATAGTTGAAAATGCACGTCAGATATGTAAGGTAACTACTTTCATTCATCCATTGATATGAAAATAAAGCATTAGATTTTGGTAAGGGGAAAAAATTAACCCTTAGATTTTAGATTTCTCTGTTACCTAACGGGAAGATAAATGAAAATGAAACAAAAGGAAAACTTGTTCCATGACCCACTGATTTTGAGGGTGATGGCCATACCATGCAGGTGATTGAAGAGTTTGGGTCCTTTGACACGTTCATCTGGAACTTTGTGAACCAAAAGCCGATAGTCAGTCAATTCCGGTACCCACGGCAGGTACCGGTCAAATCTCCCAAGGCAGAATTCATAAGCAAAGACCTTGTAAAGAGAGGGTTCAGGAGTGTGGGACCAACAGTCATCTACACGTTCATGCAAGTGGCTGGCCTAACAAATGACCACCTTGTCACTTGCTTTAGATTCAAAGAATGCACAGCCACTGAAGAAGAAACGGCACAAAAAGACTGCTCCCTTGTCTTATCTAAGGTCAATGACAAAAAGAGTGAGGATCCCACGGAGGTAGGTTTGTTGCTTGCTGTGGATAAATTGAGCTTCACGGCCAAGTAGAATGATTGAAAATGAAAGGCTTTGGTTTTGGTTGACGGTGTTGACCAGGCTTTGCCTCCGGCCAAGGAGTGTACAAATCCATACAAAAATAGCTAGAAAGAACTGCAGTTGTATCTAGAAAGCGCAATGACTCTGGCAATTCAATTTCTAGTGTATTAACAAAATTACTGAAATGGATTACTCATTCTCCTTTGTCATTTCTCTATTTTTTTTAAACCTTCCTCTGCTTTAAATCTTATTTTCTTGTGCTGATGGCCATCCTAGTTTGGATTTTCACTAGCGTGATCCTCTATAATTTCATGCAAGTTGAGTAAATCTCTCTGTGGGATTGGAGATTAGTTACATAGATTACACGATAGTGTTGGACTTTATCACTAACAAAATATTTGGATAGGTCGTATACCACCAAGTCATGCTCTATTTTCATTGACTGTTTCTAATGGTTCTTTCATATATATATATATATATATATATATATTTTGAAACGAACTCAAATAATTTTCTATTCAAATATTTTTTTTAATCTTGTAAAAATGGTTAACTGGTCTTACAGAAAAAAGACCAAGGAGTGTTAAAGATCAAATTTTTATGGTGTGCTGTTAAAATTATATCCAGTCTAAATCATGAAATTAATTTGACGTTTCAGTAACGCAGTGGATTGTTGATTTTAGTGGAGAGAAACTGTTGGCTGTACGAGGACAACTCAAACTTGAGCTATAAAACCAGTTGATGGTTTAGCTTTTAATAACATGCCAGCTTCCCCAACCTAATTGGTGGTCTTGAAAATAGATACAGAACAGCCTCCATTTTCGGTGCTTCATATTTTCTATTCATCACCTAATCTAAAGAGAAATTGCACATATTTGACCAATGCGATTCGTGAGAAGTGGTTGGTACTTTGTTAACAGCAAATCAAACATCAGCAATATTTTTTTAAAAAAAAAAAGCGCCATAGCAGACGAGGTATTGCAATTGCCCAATCAAGAAGGAAACCCCACTTAAACTAATTTCAATTTTCTTTTCTTAAATAATTCATCTTAGATCATGCTTAAAGAAGAGTTACAAAGTTTGGTGTTTGGTTAATATTTGCTCAAAACATTAAAGCCAGCAAGCGGAAAACTTCAAACGGATGAAACTACAAATGGTTGTTGGTTTAATAGATGAGGATTCGAGTATATCCTCACCAGAGAGGGAATTCAAATTTTATTACTAACATGACGTGCATTTAGTGAATAATCTATGAGTATCTCTGTTATTATAATACTTTTAGACGTTAACCTACTCTGACCAACAGTTTCATCAGGTTTGACTCTGCTCAAAATATCAATATTTGAATTAAAAGTTTTAGATTCATATTTCATTACCAAAAATGCTTCTTATATTACTATCCAAATATAAAGTGAAGCTTTTAAAACTTGAAATTTTGTTGGCCAAAAATTTATGACTTCATGTAAAGAGAAGTTGAATAGATTGATTATATGGCAGAATTAGACAGTATCAGGTTCAGACTCATACTATGAAAGGAAGTTCTTTTCATTTTTGGATAATTTTTGTAGCACATAAATTGGGCGTCTCTGTTTGATTTCTCTTTAGAAGCAGAAGATCAGAAATGGCTGAGCTGAGCTGCTTGAAATTTAGCACAGCCAACTAGCTATCCAGAGTAAAAAAAAATCAAATCTGAGGCAAATCTCCCAATTTCCCTCTGCTATATTTACATGCAAACACTAAGCTGAAAGTATAAAAACTAAATCCAATTATGGATTTCTTCATGATGACAATAATCTACACTAGTAAGCTAAGCTCTAAACTACACTTAACTTGTAATGTCTAATTCTTGTGCAACATTCTGCCTGAAATGGCTGCTAAAAGTGCTGATCTGAAATTTGGATCCTTGGTTAAGGAAGTAGCCATCTGTTCCACCAAAACTTGAGGGACTTCAGAAGAATCAAGCTTTGGAAGTGAGCTTGTGGGTTCATTGAAGGACTTTGACCTTTTCATGTCAACTGTAACCTTTGGAGGAGAAGGCCTAAGAGAAGATGATGAGCCTTGTACTAAGCCTCTGCTTGATCCCGATGCTCCAGCCTCCATATGAGGAGGTTCATGATTATGCTCTCCTTCATAAGTCGCCACAACAATTGATTGATCATCCATACTTCTTTGAACCTGAATAACCAAACAAAGATACAAACACTTAGCATAATTACTTTTTTCTTTTTATGATTAGTTCATTATATGTACTTGAATTATGATATAGTAATTACCTTCTTTTTCACAGGGCATGAGGGAGCAAAAGAGCATTTGAAGTAAGCTCTTGGACAAGGGTTATCTCTGGTAACCTTTTGTCCATATTTCCTCCACTGATATCCATCTTTCACGATCTGGAAAACAGAAACAAAGATAGATATTTAGTCATGTTATTGAAAAATTCAAATACAAGTGTGGATGGAATTTTAATTAGTCATGTTTCTTTTAAATTTTTGGCTTACAAGGGTGGTATCAGATGCTGGTGTTCTGACATAAACTTTGGAGATTTTTGCTTTGATGATCTCTTGCCTTGGTTTCTTGCTTGATTCTTCTTCATCAGTTGAGCTGCTCTCCGAGTTGTTGTTGTTGTTGTTTCCATCAACCCCAATTGGATTGCTATTGTTATTATTGCTGCTTTGATCAGATTTCCTCCTCTTTGGTGGGCTCATCTCCTTCTCTGAATTATTGTTGGTATTATCATTGTTCTTTCTCATATGCTCAGACAAGTGGTTCCTCAGAGTATTGTAATTCTCACACATCACTGAGAGCATTTCAGTGAGCTTCTTGTTTTCTGCACTCACCCTCTTCAATTCTTCCTCCAGATCACCACTCTGAAAATCCATTAAGATTTAATTAGACATTAGTCTCATGAACTAATTAATCAAACCAAAGACAAGTACCCAGAAGAAAAAACCACAGCTTCCCGCAGAAACAACAAACCTCTTGTCTTGAGGGAGAAGACTTCAATTCCAATGCAAGAAATTTGCCTTCCACTTCCGTTTTCTGAACAACACACATAAAAGATTTCCCAGGTCAGCTTCTATATCTGGGCAAGAAGACAAAAGAAGGTTTCCCCCCCCCCCCCTTTTTTACTTACATGAATCTCTTCAGTGACTCCGGAACTAGGATTAAGGTTGAGGTCCAAGGAAGTGTTAATCCATGATGAATAGTCCATAGCAGCCGAGAAAAGCCAAATCAACACAGCTTTCTTGCTTAATCCTCAGTTGAAACAAAAGAACTTGTCGGAGCAAAAACCCAGAAGATACAAGTGTTAAATAAGCTCAAAGACTCAAACTTTCTGTAGTTCTGTGAGTGATTTACGAAGGTCAAGTTGAAGAAGGAAACTGAGAGAGAAGGTAAGAGAGGAAAATGGGAACCCAGTTGGCTACGATTTGCTGGCACATGGACAAAAGAAGCAAGTCTTGGTCTGTATTTATAGCCTTGTTGGATAAGAAGAAACGTGTGGATTTATTTGGTATTTAAAAAAGATAACAAGTGGAAGTGCCCTGAATCTAGTTCCGCTTTGTGTGCTTTAATTTGTTCAATATTGGGGGGAAAAAGGGATATGCCTTTCATGTAGGCATGTCGGTGGGTTCCTCAGTCCCGGAGAGAGAATATGGAAGATAATAGAAATTCGAAAGTCAAGCACGCCTTTCAAATTCAAAGGACTGTTCAAAATTAACTGGTGGTAAAAACTTGTGGACCCACCTGCTTTGACGTGTCTTCACTTTCCAGAATGTATGTACAGAATCTGTGTATGTATAATATACTGTATATAACAAACCATATACCGTACTTGCTGACTATCAGATTATAGTTAATATTAAATGTATCTTTGATTTATTTGCTTTTTCCCCAAGTATCTTTGATTGATTTCCTAAATTATATAAAAGTCCCAGTTGAAATTTATGAAATGGGCAAATGCTAACTTTTTCTAAATTTTGAAATTTTATCATAAACATGCCTAATAATCTTCTATATTTATAGGAACACCTCCCATATTATTAGTTTTGTGTTCATTTTTTATTTACAGATAATTCAGTTTGGGTTATTTGGATTGCCCAGATCCAAAATTTGATAGTTGGGAGTTTTAGAGGGTTACTATTACAATTTAAGAGCTAAGGAGGTTATTTGCCCAAATGGTTCTAAGTTTAGAGAAGTTTTTATATAATTGAGCCTAAATAATATTAATGATTAATAAGGGCGAAATATAATATTTAAAGCAGGGTGGTTATCTTGAAAACTCAAACTTTTATGTTGACCAAACAAGGCAACTTGATTTGTCCTGATCTTTGCCAGGTTATAGTCATATAAATAAATGTGTCTATGTGTGGTGGGTCCACTTTGTTTCTTCATCGTCACCGTTACAATTCCAAACATTTTTCACGTTGCATGTTATTTGCTTTTATTATGCTATATTTTTGAACGCGCTTCACACACACACACTACTCTTTATTTGGGCTATTTCGTTCGTTAGGTACGAATTTATTAATTATATGTGTATATGTATATATAATAAAAATGAATATATATACATGATACTTTTATATGTATATTTCAAAGTGTTATTATGTAGTCATGTGCTCTGAGAAGTTTTTCTACCATCTTATTGACTAAATAAATTGTATCAGTTAATGTCTATAATTTGGATTTCATCAAGTCAAAATGAATTGTTTGGTCGTATATATTTTCTATCATTATTAATATTACAAAGTTGACCAAATTAATTAGTTAATTAGGTTTATGTTGACCTTTAAATTTTCAAGATCCAAGTGTATTAATAACTTTTTTTTCCATCAGTTTGACGACCATAGTTTATTGGAGTAATTTTGAAGTCTTTCTACTTTCAAGTTGTTAATATAAAATTATATATCCTTAAAGTTTTAAGACATGTGAATCCTTTATGATGATGATGATTATGATTATTATTATTATTATTATGTCTGTGAATGTGAATGCTTTATTTATGATACAAATAAATTAAACATATGAGATTAAGTAAATAAACCTTCCACAGTTAAATCTACATATATGAATCAATTTTTTGGTCACAACAATTTGGGAAAAAATGTGTACATATATGAATGTTATTCGATTGGTAAGATTATTTAAAATTTTAAAATAGTTTTTTTTAATAACCATATGGTACTATTTATTGGCATATTAATAAAATAATAGTTGACCAACACATTTACACGTGAATGCAGGTCAAAATAAAGGATTGGTCCAATTAAAGGCATATCATCTCTTGCTTTACCCACCAGTCAAAAGCCAATTTTCCTTTTTTTTGTCTTCTTTTTTTCTTTTTTCTTTTTGAAAAATGCGGCCTTTGAATGTTTCTATTATTTCCTCCTCCTCTTATTTAAAGTTGGGGGATTACAGTGAAGTTATAAAGAAGGAGCTTAATTACCCATTCGTAACAAGAACAATTGATCGAAGAGCAGATAATAATAAATTTTAAAGTAATAAATAACAACACTTCACTTATTATTTGGACTTCTCAATAATTAGATTCTTTATTTAGGATCCATTGTAATTCACTCATTTAATTTGATGGTGATTCATAGTATATTGGGAGGATATGGATTGTCAAACTAAAAAAATAATAAAAACATGCAGCGCACCATGTTTATTGACTAAAAAAATAATTAACTTTCAGAGGTTAATTGTTAATGAAAAAATAATTAAAAAAAGGAAAAGGTATGGTCAAGAATAGATGCATGCATGCACACGGTGGATCAGAATCATTATTTTTTAGGCGGTAAGATAATCTTAGTATAATTAATTATTATGTTTGGTTTAATTAATTGTATGAATACTTCTATATCTCCTATAGTAATAGGCAGTATAATGTATGTTTGACCTTTCTATCTGAATAAGACTTAAACTTCAACGTAGCCCACCATGGAAAAATAATTAAAATGAATGCGTTGACGGTGTATTAGTTTAATAACCATGATGATTACTGGTCAAAAAAAAAAAACCATGATGGTTAAAGAAAAAGAACAATACTCCATTCACTTCTTAAAGTAACAGTAAATTAACTTTTTTTTTGGAGAAATTGAAGAAGTTAAATAAATTATTTAATCATAACATACGTTGTGTATCATTAGATTATTCTATCTCTAATCATAACTTTTTTTAAAGAGATTAAGAAAGTAAAATAAGTTACTTAATCATAGTATATGTTTTATTTTATTATATCATATATTATTTCACAAGTAAACAACATAGTTTAAAAAAATGAAAAATTTAAAAGCTTTAAATTAATTTAATTAGCTTTCTTATTAGGATTATCTAAAAAAGTCAACTAAATCTTTTATTTAAGACCATTGGTAGTGCGCGCGCGCAAGTTAAGTAAATTAATTTAGAGAGAAATTATAAATATAAATAATTTAATGTAACTTAATCAAAATTCTTAATATTTCCAAAAGAAAAAAAGTCAGAGGACAGGAGGTGGTAGTGATTTTTCCTTTTCATTTCTACTAATTAATAATGAGAAGTGATCAATGAGTTGTTCATTAACAACCTCACTTTGAGAGGAGAATACAAATTCAGATCATGAGAGGGAGAAGTAAAAACCCTTTAGCCACTAAACTTTAAAAGAAAAAACCCTTTAATAATTATAATAATATATAATAAGTGAAGAGATATGTAAATCTATAAATGGACTAAGTTATGTTACACGCCTTTTATTTTTTTTAGAAAATTTTTAAAAAAACAGGGGAAATAAAGAAATTTTAATTCAAAGCAGCGAATTTGGAATATATCAAATCAGTTTTTTTATACCTTTTTATTGTGTAATTACCAAAATGTCACTAAATTTTTAACAATACGATTATTTTAATTCACAATAAGAGTATATCAGTTAAAAATAATAGAAACATTTAGATACTAGGTATTTACATTGTGAATTATTTGTGCTATTGTTGTTAATTTAAATACTTTTATTGTGAATTATGATGTTTATGTTGTTAAAAATCCAATGACGTTTTTGTAATTATACAATAAAAAAAGTATAAAAAGATTTATTTGAGATTTTCCTATTTCACTGCTCTAAATTGGAATTTCCCTATTTCCCTTTTTTTCTTTAAGACTGCGAAAATATGAAATTTTTTTGAAGATCAATTATTGTCATTCGTTGTAAAAACAAATGTGTGAAGACTAAATTGCCCTTATATTAAATAATGGATGCAGGGTTGAATCTAACTGAAAAATGAGACCACTGCCTATATTCGAAACATAGTTGTTTTTTTTCTTTTTTGCCATAACAAACATGGTTAATGGTCTTAGAATTTTACTTCAAAATTAATATAGGTAATGTGAAAAATTCTATCCATATCTACACTTTACTAATAATATACTCGCTCCATCTATATAGATACGAGCTTTTTTTTTTAATAGATTTATGCCTAAATATAATACCACTTTTGAGGTTGTCTCAATAATAATTTTTTTATTTTATCCCTAATTAATTATTATTACATTTCATACATTCTTTTTTATCTTTTTCTCATTATTACTCTTTCTCACATTCATAAATAAAGACATTTTATGAAACACACTACATTTCTGATATAATTACTGCATTTAATTATTTTTTAGAACCTCATAATTTAGTTGAAAACCTCTTTTACATTTATAGCATGCTTGAATAAAGGGAAAATTTTAAAAAAAGACATTCAAAATAGAGAAAAGAGAAATTAAAATAATGAAATTGAAAATTCTAAATTAGTCCATTTGTACCTTCTTTTCTTAATTACAAAAGTGCTACTAGATTTTTAACAATACGAGTATCTTAATTCACAACAAGAGTATCTCAATTAATAACATCAGTACAAACAATTCACAGTGAAAATACGTAATACCAAATGATTTTAGTGTTATTAATTGAGATACTCTTGTTGTGAATTAATATACTCGTATTATTAAAAATCCAGTGACACTTTCATAATTACAAAAGAAAGAAGTATAAATGGACTGATTTGAAATTTTCGATTTCGTTGTTCTGATATGTCTTTTCTCTATTTTGAATATTTTTTTCTAAAATTTTCTCTTGAATAAGTATCCGTTTAAATTAGTTTTTAAAAATAATTTTTATAAAATTTAAAATAAATATATAAGATGAGTTTTATCTCCACTTACATAAATAAAAATTTCATAATTAGAGGGTGAAAGTGAAAAAGAAGAGAGAAAGAGGAGTGAGAAATAACGAGAGGTGGTCAAATTCATTGAACAGAGAAGCTATCTCTCTCTCAAGTTGGGGGGCTGCGTCGTGCCTACGTTCCCATTGAATAATTCATTCATGAATTTGTTTCCTTCTTTAATTTCCAGTCAATATGTCCAGTCTATCTCTGTCTCATTTATTATCGACTTCAATTCCTCGAATTAATCAATCACGTGCCTTTGAATTTTAGTACTATACTACCAGTCTGGTCTACTAGTACTTCTTTACTTGATTAATTACTACTCATACGACTTTAATTTCCTTCTTTAATCTAATTTTCCACCTCCTCCTCCTATTAATTCAAACATCAAATCGAACCATATCTTTTCACTCCTTAATTACTTCTCCATGTAATTATGTTTTCATCCCTCTCTCTGTTAGCATAGTAGTAACCATTTCCAGAAACAAAATACCAAACTTTATTTTTTATTAAAAAAATGTTTTTTAAACTATCTAAAGATCTCTTATTTTTTTTAAACTTGAAAAAAATTAATTTCAAATTTTCCAAATTTAATATTGTAACAATTTTGACAAGAAGAAGGTCCCAATTCTTATGGGTAAAATATGATTATAATATATCATCAATCATAAATATAATATACACATATATATGTATATTTATATAAGTTCAAATATATTATATATATACTTATATAGGAATATTATTTGGTTGTGATACTTCTTAAAATAATAATGCATGACATTATATTCTTTTCAACTATAGGGGAGTACCTAAAATAGGTATGTAAAGAATGCGTCAACAAGGAGCCACCTGAAATTAGCTTAGTTGGTAAGGGTGGGTGAAATGTGAGTGAGGGTTAAGGTTTAGAATCCTCTCAATATATTAAAAGGCAAAAAAAAAAAAAAAGTACCAAGAAGTTAAGAACATTCCTAAATATGCTTTTTATGAAATTTTATATATCTCATAGTATATAGAAATAATTATGATTATAATTTTTATAGATCTAGGGCTTGATATATGGGTTAATATTATTTAATAAATATGTATTTTATTATTTGAAAATATGAGCACACATTTTTTTCAAGGGGGAAATTTCTGAAAACTTCATTTAAAATAAGGAAAACGCAAATAAGGGATTTCAATATCACAAATTTCAAGTCTAAGAAAGTAATCTAAGATTATTCGATAAAAAAAAAAGTAATCTAAGACTAACAAATGTTTCTAAATGGCCAATCTACCCCTTAGTTATTTAGAGAGCTCAAGTTGCCAATATTAATATTGAAGTTATTAATTATGATTTGTAAGTTGTTATTATCTATACATAAATAATCAATGATGACTGATAACATTTGGAGAGCTAAAAGTTGTCAATAGGGATATTAAAATTGTTATTTTGTGATTTTTAAATTATTATTCTCTATACCTAAATAATTAACCACTTCTAGCATATATTGCTTCAAAATATTACCTATAAGGTTATTGACATTTGGAGAGTTTAAGTTATCAATATGGATAGTAGAATTGTTAATTGTAATTCTTAAATTGTTATTCTCTATACTTAAGTAATTATGTGTAATAATTTGGAAACCCTTGTATTTAAAAACATTTGCTAATTCCATATTTATCTATTTCTTCTTTTAAACGTGAGACATTCCGTTTTTCAAATTAAAAAGCACCATGGGATTTAACCTAATTAAAATTAATAAATAAAGGCATTTATTCTTTTTTGTGGGGGGTGGGGTGGCTCACCAGGTGCTTGACTTCAAATCTGGCTGAATTTGGTGGGTCCTTTCCGTCTTTTGCTTGTTTTCAAACACAAATAGAGATTTTAATAATATATTAAACGCATCTATCTGTACGTGTGTATTTTGTACACACACACATATATAATAGTGAAAGTGGTAATATTTGACTTCATATACAATCCACAATCCACAATCCACTTGCAGATGTTCATTTGTCATCTTCCTTCCGCCCTTTCTCAAAACAACATATCATGAGTTCATCACATACAACATTAACCTCATCAGAATCCAATTTTACCTCTAATTAGCTAGAAACCCTGACGATTATATTTTTTGTGGGAAAATTGCTAAAATAACCCTTGTTGAAAAAGTTATTGCCTAAAAATAGACCTAAATATTTGACCAAGTTTAGCCATGATATTAAAAATCATATTGGACTGATTGGTTCAGACCGAAAACTAGTGAATTAGTCTATGTTCGGTCCAGTTTAGCATTTTTTTAGGAGTGAATCGAACTGATCTAACCTAGGGGTGATTCAGACTAAACCGGTGGTAAACCGATTCACCTCTTTTTTTAAAAGAAAAATATTTATTTCATTTAAAATTTCATACTAATAAGTCTAAAATTTTGACTTTCTCACTAATTTAACTCCGGCTTAGTTATCCGGTTTAACCCATTAATCCTTAACCAAGTGCCCCAACAGGT
>JBAGKO010000003.1:9078608-9094344 GCA_037177275.1 Acacia concinna | reverse complement strand
TAACTTTCCACACTTTTCACAATGATCCAATTCCTAAATACATGTTCTTCCATCCAAAATGGATATAATGCAATTCTTTAAAACTCCTAAGACATTCAAAGGGTAGGAATTTTTTTTGTTTTTTTTGGTTTTATAGGGTGAGAAAAATAAGAAAAATAAAAAATGCAGGCTCAAAGGGGTTAAACAAAGGATATATGAATGAAAAGGAGTTGGCTTTTTGGCTTATCTGGCTAAATGAAATGAATACCTTCATCATCTTTATGAATACAAATGCATAAAATGTGGCCTCGAACAAGATTCAAGTCAAGTTCTATATCAAGTAGAGAGATGGGGGTACTCACTAAATGAAAAAAAATAAATTTGCATTAGGCTCAAAATCTCACTAGGTATATATGACTACTAGCCTAAATCCACTAAAGTCAAACTCACTGCCTCTTAGTCTATTAACTGAAAAAATGATCAATCACTCTTCAAATCAAGAATGCATCATACTAAAGTTACTTAAAACTTGCAATTTTCCCATTCAAAAAAAAATTATTTCTTTTCTTGAAAATAAGAAACAAAAACCAAAATAGTTTTCTTTTTCTCATTTTAGAAACAAAGAACAAAAACCAAAAGTAAGAACAGAATCCTTCCCCCACACTTAAACGATGCATTGCCCTCAATGCAAAAAATAGATTAAACCAATAACAACAAGAAATGCAATTAAAAGAGTAAGGAAGGAGTATGACTAGACAATCAAAAGATTGAAGATTGAAATTAGGTTGCAGAATTGGCATATCTCCTTTGTCTGGTTGTAAGTCACATGAAAGAACTATTGGTGTTCGCATGCGATGGTTAGAAATCTTCTCCTTCTTTAAGATTTGTAGATAATGCTTTAACTCAAGTATGGAGGGTGTTTGGATTGGAGGAATCAATTCATGTACCTGTGTAAAATCAAAGCACAAAGCAGTATCTTGTCCCACATAAAGATGATCAAGAAAAATGGACTTGTCAAGAATGAAGGAAGATCCCAAAAGAAATTGATTTATAGGAAGTGGTGGAACTTCCAAATATTTTAAACAGCCCACAAAATCAATATGACTCTCCTCAGCAAGAGTCAAGTTATCTAAAGAATGAATCAAGTAGTGATCACTCAAAATTGTCTCATCATGCTTGCTCAAATTATCACTTAAAACAAATTCCACATGTGAAGCATCATGATGCAATATGTTTTCACGACCTAAATGCATTTTAAAATTAAGATTTCCCCCACACTTATCCTCAATAGTATTCCCATTAACAGCAGTCATGTCAAGAGCATTGGTAGTATCAACAAAATCAACAGAGACATTACTATCCTCATTTAAAGCATCATCATGATTGGTGTCAAGATGGGTATCATTAAAATCAATAGTGTTAGGGGATTCAACAATAATTTCTTCATCCACTTCATTATCAGAATCAATGAAGTTATAGGACTAGATGCATGGGAAGAAGTATCAATGCATGAATTAGAAAATTCAACATGATTTAAATCAATAGAACTAGTCAATTCAGGATTAGCATCAATGCTTGTAGATTCATCTAATATACCAATCATGCCATCATTTAAAGCAAAACATGGTGGACATTATTAGAAGATGAAAGTGTATCACCACATGGAAATTCACCTTGAACTCTAATTCTTCACTTTGCAAATTGCTAATTGTATTTGACAACTCCTCAATTTGAGTATGTAAAGCTTGAAGCTCTTGTCTACGTTGCAATTCCCTTTCTTCTTCTTTTTCTTTGTTTCTCTTGTCTAGCCTATCCATAAATTGATTCATTATAGTTTCCAACTTATTTTCCAGCCTTGAATCTTCTTCTTGAATAGGCACAATTTGATTGACATATCCAAAATTTGAGTGATCATGCCATCCAAAATTATTTGTCTTTGAGTATGGATCATAAATCTGTGGAACATCATAGTCATAAGGATAAGGTATAGAAGTATAATAATTATGTTCATAAAATGAAGCATTCCAAGCAATCATAGAAAGGATTAAGTTTGACCAAGTTTTTTTTTAAAGAAAGGATAAGATTATGCAAGGGAAAAAACTACCTAAAAAAATTCACCTAAAAACTCAAACATAAAGCCTAACCATTGCTCCCCAACAACGGTGCCAAAATTGATGTGTCCTTGCCTTTGTCGCTAAAGCAGTCAATTAAACTAGGTCCTAACTAATTATTTAGTTTAGGGTCAACTTAGGTTATTCTCCCAAGGAGCAATTGTGGGTTTCTTTATAATTGAGTTTAGATGAGAAAAGATGCAAATTTATGGACCTAAAGACACTAAATGCAACTAAACTAATTAAAAATAAAATATGCGATGACTCTAAAATCTATATGAGAGTGAGAATGACATTTTGGGGGATTTTTGGTATTTTTATGAAAAGCGTAAATGAAAATCTAAAATAAAAAGACTAATTAAAATGAGATTCGATTCAGTTATGGTAATAAGGGAACAACTTAGGATTCACATGGAGTTAACTTTCTTCGCCTTAATTAATTAATTAATCAGACCAAAGGGAGATTTAAAATGGTTGGAATTAAAAAAATATAATTATCTAATTGAAACATAGGAAACCCTCAAGTTCATAATAATTAATCTATTAGAGAACTATAACAGACTAAGAGCTAGTTAATCAAACCTATTAAAACTAATCATAAATATTTTGAAATTAATTTTAAAATTCATGTTTACAATTGTCTAATTAAACAACTAAAAAATTATCCTGCTCAATTAAACAATCAAGAGAATAAACCCAATTGACAATTAAATTAATAATGAAAACTCAATTAATAACTTAAATGCAATTTAAAGGTTTGCAAACAAAAACTCTATCATATGCTTGAGTATAAATCAATCCAAAACATTAATCCAATTCAAAAGAAAATATATATACAATCTAAAACTAGATTGTTCTCAATAAACACAAACTCAAAATTACTTAAAACTAAACAACTCAAAGTCTTGAATCAAAATAATAATTGGAAAGAAACTCTCTTATAATTTTCAATTGTAGTTCTTAGGCTCTAGCCTTCCTCCATACTCCTCCCAAATTGCCTCCTAAATAAGATCACGCTGCCATGAGATTACGTGCTCTTCCACGCATCCCGCAACTCACGGCCATGGATGTGAGAGATGATGAATTAATGGCGGTGTATTGCGTATGGTTGTGCGTGAAATACTTGGATGGAAGTTTGTGGGGCTGTGCGTGGATAAATGGGTGTGGTGACTAGTGGTGTGTATGCGGTGATGGTGGGATAAATGGATGGGAATCCGTGGCTGATGGAAAGTGTATTCTCTTTTATAAATAGATAGGAGTTAGTGGAAGGAGGAAAAATCTTTGGATATTAATCTAGATCTATCAAAATTTAAGTAGCCTAATAAAGTCTATTCATTATATTTTCATCAAAATTCCCAAATTAATTCTACACTATTGGATTTAATCTTTTTTTTTATCCTGCCAGAATTAAATAAGATCGTGATATATCATATAATTAGAAATATTAATCTATCATAAAATAATAAATATAAAATATTATCAATTTAAGTGCAATAATATCTAATTAATTCAGATTTATATTATCTCTTAGAATTATGTAGTTATCCAAATATTCCCTAATAAATCTAAATGAGCCTAAAATAATCTATAAATTAATTAAATAAGGCAAGATAAAATATATAAAAATACTAATTTATCAATAACAATCAACAAAGACTTTAAGGTAGATGATAACCGCTCAAGAGTTTTATTCCCTTTCTTGTAAAACATACTCCCCAAACATAAACCAAATTGATCTTTCCCTTCTTCTCCTTTTTTATTTTTTAATATCAAGCCTTCTTTGTAAACATTCTTTTTTCTTTTTTTTAGTTTTTATATACACATTTCTTCTTTCTTTCTTTTTTTCTTTTTAAATATTTTGGCTTGATTTCTATATATTTGAACTCCTTTACTTTCTACTATCCTTTTCCAATAATTTGACACGATGCTCACTACAAACCCCTTAGCCCAATCAATTATCATCTATCTCAAAGTAAAGAAAGTATAGTTTTTCACATTGGCTAAGGTAAGTAGATGTTATGTTTTTCAAAAAAAAAAAAAATCTACTTAGCTTTTCAATTAGGCTCAAAACAAGAGTTCAAAAGGAAATAAAATCAAACGCATTTTATGAAGTGCTCCTATAATTTCTTTAAATCGTATGAAATAAATTAACAGCTTCGAAGAGTTCCAAAGATTATTTTGAAATTAAGAGTTTAAAATAAAAGCATATGACCTAATTTGCTACAAAGCCCTTCAACAAAAACATCTAAAATAGAATTTAACTCCATAAGTATGTAATTTGCTTAAAAATTCCTGAATCACATCCTTTAGCACACAATACACCCATCAATTCACATTAAACAAAATTTCCTATTCAAAATAAAAGATTGAGCAGCAATCATCAAACAATCTTTTGACAAATAATCCAAAACTTTGGCTCATTTTTTCGGAACAAAAAAAATCCACAAGCATAAGCTTAAATTTGAGAGATTTTGAAACATTTTAGCAAATTGCGATCAAAACTTAAAAATGGTCATTGTGCTTTCTCTCAAAAGTTATTCCCCCCCCCCCCCACCCCACCCCACCCCACCCAAATTTTAGCATTCTCACCTCCAAACTTAAATTATTATTTTTTTAATTGGGTGGCAGGCATATTGTCAAAGATGGTGGGGATCGAACTCCAAACCTGGTACTACAAAGGGTATATCTTGTACTATTAGACCCAAGAGTCTTTGGTTCTCTAAACTTAAAATTGACAATATCATCATTGTTAACCAAGAGGATGCAAGAGAAAATAACTAGCACCTGTATAGCATTACATTCATTACTAGCCATTAGCAACAAGGAAAGTAACAAGCACATAAAATGAGTTATCAAAACGACACAATTACATAAAATGCTCACACTGGCCATCAGTAGCTAGGAGAATTATATCCATATTTGGTAAGCTAATTATTAAGCCTAAAATCAATAATAGAAACTATATTAAAACTAATCTAGGTTGAATCCTCCTATGGACCTTCTATTAGTCTTTATTTTGAATTTCTCTTAACATTCTTTTTAGGATCTAATGCTATGCTAATTAATTAACAATTGAAAATAGAATGTGACTTGATGCATTATCAAATTAACTACTGCAAAAGCAAAATAAGGCAGATCATAACATACTAAGAAGAGAACTACACAAATTCAATTCCAATTCAAGTGCAGCACCACTTATAATGCAGTTTTCCATGTAATTTCACCTATATTATCCTTACAATAGATATTACCATCATATGCAGCAACGAAGAAAGCAAGTTTAACATGCAATTCCATCATCCAAACTAGCAAGAAGACTCAATTGACCAATTAGAGCCATATATCATTCATCTCTACATTCAAACACTTAAACCTAAGTGCATCCAGTCAAAAATTACTCACAATACGAGCTAGAATCCTTGGACAACATAAGTCCGTGTTTTACAGGTCTAGAAATTGAATTCTAGTGGATTACAAAACAGAGGAAGAAAATGGAATCTAATGGTTCTAATACCGTACAAAGCTCAAAACTAAGCTCTATTACATGGAAAACCAGACGTTTAGTAGCAAATCATCGTTGATAACACTAAACAAGTGAGATTGGAGGTCACCGGGATCATCACCAGATTCTAGAATTGATCTCACTCATTCGACGAGCTTAGTGCGTGAAACCACTCCTCAGAGCTTTCCCTCTCAATCTTAGTCTGGTCTCCCCTTCTGGAATGGATCAGAATCCCCAAATGAAGCTAGAGATCTCACTTTTAAGTCGCATGTCACGAAGAACATCTGAGTCTAGTCTTGGGTCAGGCGTAACCCGCCTGAGTTGGAGAAGGTGACCGTTGGTCCACCCAACGACTGGAATTGATCTTCAGAAGGCAATGGATGGAGGAGATAAGTGCCACATGTCACGATATGTTTTGATCTCTAAGAATACAGATCAACGGACATGATGAAATCAAAGTATATGGAATGGACGTCAGGGATTGCTTCTTGATTAAGTGAAACTGTGCGTTTCATTCAACGGTCCAGATTAGATATCTGGTATGCTCAATCAACGGTTGTACTTCACCACGACTTTGACTTCCCTTCTGACTTGTTTATTTTCATTTTTGGCCCAAGAATATTATAGTTATACCCTACCTCCACTTTTCTTCACGCTTTTAGCTTCCGTGTTTCATTCTTTGCAACTAGGTCCATCCAGTAATTACAAAACTGCCTTGAACCTTTTTAACTTATGCAATTAAGTCCTTCTTCATTTTAAACTCCATTTTCTCTTCATTTCTCCTTCAAACCTACATCAAAATTATACCAAATCATGATCAAACCTAATATTGCACATTAATGATCATTAAATCCTTCAATTATGCTAAAATTATCAAAATACCCTCATGCACTTAATTGATTCAATTAATCCACAAGAATGTATTCATAATTCCATTTTCCACATTTAAAACACTAATTAAGCCTAATAATTCATATAAAATTGTGATTTATCAATATTTCATCAAGAGGTCCAAACAACACTAATCATCAGTAATTAACAGAAAGCATTAGTTATCAAGGGTCTTGGATTAGCAGTCACATTTACAGGCCAAATTTCAATATATATATATATATATATCTCCAAAACAAGCACATGAAGTACAAGCTAGCAGCAAATCAGTCAAAGGGCTAACCGGAGCCAAAACCAAATGGAGAAGCATTGGTCATGAAGTCTATCAATGCTTAAAAAACACACTCAAAACACACATAAAACAAGACTCAACACAATGAAATCAAAAAAAAAAAAGAAAAAAGCGTGATGAAAACTATCCTAAAACAAATGGGCCCCCCCCCCCCCCACCCAAAAAAAAAAATCTTGAATTCTATTTAATTCCAAAACTTTCTACAAGAATCCCACACCTAAGCCTTTCCTCTCTACCTTTTGGTACTGCAAATGATTTGAGGCTAGCTTTCACAATCAGTTCAGCAGTATCATGGCCAGTAGCAGATTTTTTTGCATTTGAGTCATGTAAATTAAGTGCTGAAATTCTTGAATATTTATCAAAACAAGTCCTTTAAAACGGAAAACCTATCCCATTACATCTCAGTACATAATGGAATGTGGAAACAAGTCAAAACTCAGGTTTAAATCTGTGAATGAATAGCAATTTTTTTCCCAAACAGCAAATGAGAGACATCAGTATGTAAAGGATTTTTTTTAAATGCTACAAAGATTAAGTGCAATCTGTCAAATGATTCAAGAATTTCAGAACTTGTTTAATTGAGTCAAGCACAAAGTAAAACTCATGTAGCTAAGCAAGTTGGAAACCATTTGAGAAATCAAAACAAGCTCTACGCAGCTATTACAAAACCTATTTAGCACAAGCAATCATCAGTTATTGCTATCAGAAAAATCTTAGAATGGTTCTCAAAACTCATTTAAATCAGTGAATGAATAGGATTTCCACAATGAAAATATTTGAGCACATTCTAAGAGCACAAACAGATTAATTAAGCATGATTTCCCTAAGGTGCCAAATTGATCCAAAATTTTCCAAAGCATGCACTTGAAAGTCTGTTGTAAAACCTGGGTGAATTGAGCAACACATCCATTTACTCATCAGCATGTAATTTTTTTTTAAAAGTCAGAACTTGAGTACACATTTGCAAATTACAACCAACAGTACAAGGATTGCAGAACTTAATTATTTGGCAGCTTAAGACAATATGTAATCAACCAAATGTGCCCAGTAAAATAAAATGAAAACATGTATCAAAATGAATCAGCAATTTCAAGACCTCGTTTTGAACTAGCAATTATCAGGAATCGCTAGCAACTAAACCTCAAATCACATTTTAATTTGAAACTGAATTCTCAATAATCTAAAGGACAGCTCAGAGTAAAATTTCCAACACCACTCGCACAAGAAGGTAATTAAGAGATTTTGCCCAATCAGCTACAATCTTAATTTTTTTTAAAAAAATCCTTTTTAAAAAAAAGGAATAAATGATGATGCCCACAGAGACAATATTTCTAAAGTTATAACAAGAGTGAAATGAACTTGCACACTGAAAAAACTTTTTAATGAAAATTCATGAAACGTACAATTGAAATTTCTTGAACTCCTGCATATAAACTCACAAACAAGGTCTATGGAGCAGCATCATGTTTCCAACATTCAAGAATACTTTTCAGTTCACATGAAAACCCATGAGCAAGGAAATTAATACTCAAAGACTGTAATCTCAGAAACTACAAAGCGAATAAAGCGATACAAGCTTCCTAAGATCAGACCAGAATTGTTCACAACTCAGCTTAACATGCGTCAAAACTGGACCAGCAAAACAGACCCTTTTTATTGCCATTCTAAACTTTTATTACAGAAACAACAAAAACATAAAAAAAAAATAGAGAGAAAAACAAAAATTACCTCAAGGAACATCAATGAGAATGAAACCACGAGAGAGACTCACACACAAGCCACAAATGCCCATAAATCACAACCTCAACCCCAAATCCCTGGCAATGGCATCATTAATTTGTTCGTTGTTTAGCTTACCGTAAGTATACGAGTCGTAAGTAGTATAAAAATTATTATTTCTACGAGAACTAATGTAATAGTGAAATAATTGTCACAATTGTATTATTAATTAGGTTGAGTGAAAATGCATGCAGCCACCAAATCTTTACATTGTTGATTTAATCAACTTAATTGCAATTTATTCATATTTGCATCTGTTGGTGTGGCTAGTCTTTTTTAATGATATTTAATGAGAAACTTTAATTCTAAACAAAACCCTCCAACTTATAATTAATTTAGGACTCTTGTCTTGCATTGTATATAGAAATTTAGTTACTAAACATATCAACAAAATAACATGCATGCATTGTGCACATTTCCATATTGGAAACAAATATTCTCATAATCTTTTTTCTCATTCTCTTCTCAGAATAATGAGAATATCATCTACATATTTGAATAAATGAATAAATGAATAGATGGTTCATATTCAATATTTCATAAAACTATTATTATAGTATTTTTTATAAATTGCTTTTCTTTAATTTTGTCTATATTGTGATTATGAATTGTGAATGTCATATTTTAATAGTTTGAATTTATTTATTTATGTTTAAAATAATGATTTTGTAAACATTCAATTTCAGGGTAGATATAAGATTATGAGAAGAAAATGAGAGAACTCAAACCCTTTTAGAATTGCATTTGATGAATTGCATTATCACATGCACTTTAATTTGTAACTTTGCATTTAGTTTCAAAATCTATTTACATTAAATAAACACTTGGAATTATACCCCATTTGGTCTTTAATATAAGACATATTTATATAATTTAATTAAATTAAGTTAGTTAGTTAAATTAGTTAATGTAGTATGCTTTTTCTAAAACACCCTAATCACCATAATTAATTCCTTTAATATTTATTTTATATAATTTGATTAAATTAAGTAAGTTAGTTAAATTAGTTATAATACGGCATGTTTTTTTTCCAAAACACCCTAATCATCATCCTTAATTCCTTTAATTTTTCTTTCACTTGTTTATCATTAAGGGACCATCATTAGGGTAAATTAGAAAAAAAATTAACAAAGGTGAAAAATACTTCTTATATTAAAGACCTCTATCAAACCCTCAATCAGGTCCCAAATCATATGACATGGCTAGCTAGCTAGGAAGGATTGAGTCCCAAACCAACAAATAACCGGAAAGTCCAAAACACATTACTTAGTGCTCATGTAATATATAACTATTCCTAAAAGGTTCATAATAGTCCCAAAATTACACAATTGAAGTCAAACAATTATCATTATAAACCATTTACACAATTCAAAGCTAATCCCACAATTCATCCCTAAATAAAGCCTCTTCAAAGTAGGAATTTCAAGCTCAAAACCATAACTCAAATCAAATCCGTTTCCTATGAAACCTTGAACACAAGTAATTATCCACCAAGGAGTTTATGACTGAAATAATTCCGCAGACAAAAATTACACCAGAACTTCAAAAGCCCTCTTACTACTGAATAAAATCACAAATGAATCAAAAGAAAGCTTTACCCTACTTCAGCGGATCTATTAATTTCAATTTCAGTATTAATAGTCATGATTCAATTTTGATCCTAAATTAATATCTTCCAATTATTATCTGATTGGAATTCCTTTCTCAATAAAGTCATGAATTTTATCAACTATACCCTTGTAAACTACCTAGCTAGGGCTCTCAGGAACATTCTTGTCTTGAGTGCAAAGTGAATAAACCAATCATAACTTGCCTATTTAAACAGTCCAATTAAATTATCTTTCCCCATATGAGCCTGAATTCCCTAATCGTACCTCATGTTACCAGACATAGAGCAAGTCAATAGGGGAGCGCGCGCTCATACGTATACATAAACAAACAACTAAAACTGAAAAATAAAGGGAAAATTATATTGAAGTCCCAAATAAGAGAATATATGTTAAAGAGGTCCCAAGATAAGAAAATACTATTGTCAGGTCCCTGAGATAAAAAAAATATTACTGTCAAGTCCCCATTAACAACTCTAGAGTTGTTAATGGTGCCCCTGAGGTTATTAATGACAACCTCCTCAGGTTGTGAGGTTGTCAACTTGTCATTAACAACCCCAGGAGTGCCATTAACAACTCTGGGACCTGACAGTAATTTATTTCTATCTCGGAACCTCTTTGACGTATATTCCCTTGTTCGGGACCCCAACATAATTTTCCCAAAAATAAAATCAATTTAATGCGCAAAGAATAGTCACAAATATACAATGTAGTTCATAGTTCTCTAGAGCTAAAATATTTAGCAATCCATATATATATATATATATATATAGTCAAAATCATTCATCACAAAAAGTACAGAAGTAGATCAATTAAAATAAGAAGAGATAGATGGAAAGAGATGTAAAATCAATATCTTTTAACTTTTTCCCAAAAGACCTTGTCCTTCATGATACTGATGCTTGATCACCAAAAAAAAGAACACATTTCTTGCTTCCTTTCAAATTCACTCTTTTCAAAAATATATCCTGATAATTCCATTTAAAAATAAACAGTGAAAAGATACCTACTTAAAATAAATGTTATTTTTTCTTAACTTCTCACAATGTTAGATAATCATTGACATAAAAGTCATAAACTCAATTCTTTAAGAAAAGTTTGTCAAAGACACATCCAGATAATGTATTCATGATGAAGACTCCCAAATGTTTCCTAAATAATCTTCAAATGTTACACAATAGAGTAACCTGTCACCTTTTACCCATAGACTTCTCTACGTAGGCATGCCACATATTGGCATTTTGTGGGTCCAATCTTCGTTTTTGATGTGGTTTGAAACTCCATTATATATGGAAGATGCTGCATCATTTTTGAAACATTTGAGAACATCGCTTCTTTTTGTACTTGAAGATGTCAATTATTTCTCATTAAATATTTCAGGGAAAACAATATCTTTTAACCGAAAAAAGGGAAAGAAAGGAAGGGAAAAGAAAATTAAGTATTGATAAAAACTATTGCAGAAACCGTGTAAGAGAGAAAGAAAGACATACGTGAGTGCGACTACAACACATGCATCTTATCATCAATTTACGTGGGTCTCCTATTTTGTTTTTTTTTTCTTTTTGGGTCGGTGAAATTTTGAACAAGCATTATCAATATTTATGAAGAAACAAATTCGTTTATATTTAAAAATGGGAACAAAAAGAAAGCTACAAAATCCTATATAAAGCTATCAATAGAAATTATGCATCCATCATTAAGAAAAGTGTGATCTTCCGCCAGTTTCAAGAAAAAGATCCAAAGCTATCCCTCTTCCATGGAGAGAAAGAACCCTTGCATTGCTATGGTTCCAACTCCAGGCTTCACCCATCTCCTTCCCCTCATTGTGTTCTCAAAACGACTTGCCGTTCATCACCCTCATCTCCATATCTCTTTCTTCATCGTTACACTTGGGCCTCCCTCTCCTTTTACACTATCCATTTTGGAAGGTGATGAAGGCAAAGAACTTCAAAGAAGAATTCAAGTGTTTAAGGAAGCTGCTGCTGAAGCGATTAGTGAAGAAGGTATTTCTACGAGGACGCTTTCTAATTTAGCACAAGAATGGACGCAGATTTGACGTGGGGCAAGTAAATAAGTTCACCTCAACTTAGTGGCAATTTTTAATGATCATTTTGGTTCCTTCAATGTGTGAGCCTATGATTGACTGTATTGCATTTCTCTTGATTAACTACTTTTGTATTGAAAACGACCTATGTATCAGCAAATCTCAGTCTCATATAACTAGCTAGAACTTGTATTTCTAAAGTAGATGCAGCATCATTCAAACTAGTATGAGCTGAGGGGAGCTCATGTTTATATCCACAAAAAAGGCTATAATTATTTAAAAACAAAAAGAGGAAAGTTTGTGCTTTTCCACGTTAGTGATGGTCCCTATATTATTGCAATGCACATGCATTGTTGATGCGTGAAGTAATGACAGGTACGGGTGAGTAGTGCGAACTGTAACTAACTCGATCTTGTCGTTATTTTATGGAGTAGTAATACCTTTTGTCGCTTATATGGCTGATTTTACCATGGTTGTGTCGCTAAAGTAGTGTCCTAACTAATTATATAGACTATGGACAATCTAGGTTATTCTTCTAAGGAGTAATATGTAGGTTTCTTTAGGATTGAACTTAAGTAAGAAAAGATGCAAATTTGTGGACTTAGTTAAAATGAAAAACTCTATTGCCTAAATGCAATTAAACTAATTAAATGAAATATGCAATGACTTTAAAATCTATATGAAAATGATAATGCAATTTTGGGGGGGTTTTGGTTTTTTATGAAAAGAGAAAATGAAAATATTAAATAAAGAGATTAATTTAAAACGGGATTTGATTTGGTAAAAGGAACAACTTAGGATTCATATAGAGTTAACTTTCTTCGCCCAATTTAATTAATAAAAACCAAAGGGAGATTGATAAGAGAGTAGAATTAATAAATTTAATTACCTAATTAAAACATGAGAAACCCTCAAGTTCTATAACACCTAATTCATTAGAGAACTTATAATAGACTAAGTGCTAGTTAATTAATCTCATTAAAACCAATCACAAATAATTTCAAATTAATTTTAGAATTCATATTTACAAGTGTCTAATTAAACAACTAAACAATTATTCAATTCAATCAAACAATCAAGAGGATATACCAAATTGACAATTAAATTAATAATGAAAACTCAATTAACACTACTAGAAAAAAGGCCTTTTAACGTCTGTTTTAAAACCCTTTCTACATCTATTTTCAAGTAGTCGTCTATGCGGGAGATGTAAAAAGTTAGCGTCTTTTTTAAAAAAACAGACGCCTACATGCATCTTTTTTTTTTTTTTTTGAAAAAATAGACGCATACATGCGTATGCTTTTAAAGAAAACAAATGCCCATAGGGCGTCTGTTATGGTAAATAAAGGACGCCCATATTTTTTGAAAGAAAGGACGCCCACTTTATTTGAAATAATGGACGCCCAGGGCGTCCATTATTTCAAATAATGGAAATAATGCTTTTTTTTTTACAAAAACGCATCTTAACATGCTACGCAGAGTTAGCTACGGCGGTCCCGCTAAAAAAATGCTTTATTCCCGTGAAAAATAAAATTTACATTCTCCTACTATAATGTAAAATTAAACAATAAAGAAAAAAATATGGACAATTTTCCGTACCCGTTATTAGCAAAGCCTTCACAAATTTATTGTATTTTGTTGTTGAAGAAAACTATTGAGAAGTATTTCACGGATGAGACATAGGTGGCGAGCGAACTTCAATCGATGGCCGGTGTGAACAATAGGACTAAGCTAGATGCTAGCATAGAAAGTTGAGGTAGGGATGCTGTGAAATATTAGCAAAGACGAGTGGTGAATGAGGGAGGTCACCACTATTAAAAGAGGGAAATAGTTCGGCTTTCAGAGATAAAGTGTTGAAGACGAAGAAGAAATAGGATGAAAAAAATTGAGAAGAGCAATAAGAGGGAAATAGTGGCGGGAGTAAAAAAATTACATCCATTCTTTCATAAAAAAGACGCTAATATTGTCATGGATTTGTAGAACCTACTTGTAGAAGCTAGGAGGGCGTAGGGAGTGGTCGTGTGCGTCTGTGGAGAAAACAAACGCTTGTGTGCGTCTGTTCTGCACAAGTTGTGTGTTTGTTTTCTGTTGAAGAACAGACGCACAACGTGGGTCTGTTATTCAAAACAAACGCACGTGGCGTCTGTTGTTTAAATAACAGACGCCTATTGAAAAAAAACAAAAGATGCGTCCCTCTTCTTTTTAATTACGATCGTGCTTCACCGAACTTTTAACTTCTATTTTTTAAAAAATATAGATGTTGTACTTTCTTTTTGTAGTAGTGATAGCATCACCTCAACTCATCTTGCTTTGAATTATATTGAGTATTAAGCTCTCTCTTTTCTTTTATTTTCTACAAACAGGGAATATAAATCCATGTAATACATATATATATATATATATATCATGCTATAATTATTAATTTTGTTTCCCTATTTTCTTTTAATTGAATATGTAATAATTTTCAAAGTGTTGTGTATGTATGTGCCAGCACGGTGGAAGGTCTATATATAAGGGCTTGTTTGGGAATGACTTATTTTGAGTAATAAGATCTTATTTACGGAGTACAAGGTAAGTATGTGAGATGATTCTTTCTCGTACTTTGTGCATAAAATCTTATTTGAGTAAAATAAGTCATTCCCAAACAAGCCCTTCATTGTGATGACATTTATATTCTACTACCTTCAACATATATATTGAGATGAACTAGTCATGCATACGCATCAACTTTATAAAGTTATAACGGTATAAGCTGTGATATTGAGGGGTGAAAAATATTATTAATTACTAGTATTAATTATATTTCTTATTTAAATATATAGGGCTTTGGGTCTTTGATTTTATAGTAATTTTTTTATGAAAAAGAAATATCAAGTTAAAATGATATCGTACAACAAGTATAGATTATTTGAAGAGAATGGTGTGTTTGGATTAAATATTACAATCGGTACTTTTAAAAAAGTAAGATTGAGTAAAAGTATAATTGTGTAATTTAATTTGTGTTTGGAATAAAGATTGTGGAAGTTACTTATAAGTTACTTATGCAAAAATAAAACTTGTTTGGTTTTCTTAATCTCTCTAAAAAAAATCTACTAGGTCTTGTAAGTAGGACCACATGGAGCTTTATTACACGTAAAGGATATGTGATATTTATATTCTAATTATAAGACCTAGTTGACTTTTTTTACTTAATCTCTTCAAAAAAAAATTAAATGGGTCTTATAATTAGGACTGGAGGGAGTCTTATTTCATATAAATATGATATGATATTTATAGTACATTCAATCCTAATTATAAGACTCAATTAAAATTTTTTAAAGAAGTGAAAGAAGCAAAATAGGTTATTTAATTGTATCATATGTTATGTTTTATCATATTATATATTAATTCATAAGTTCAAAAAAATAGTTTGAAGAAAACGATAAATTTTAATACATTAAAATAAGATAATTAATTTTTTTAGAATTTTTTTTAAAAAATAAACTGGGTCTTATAATTAAGATTAAAAGAAGTAAATTATAAAAAAGAAAA
>JBAGKO010000003.1:9055924-9069220 GCA_037177275.1 Acacia concinna | reverse complement strand
AACAATATCCATTACTCCATGTCCATCAGAATTCACACCATCACATGAAATTGCTAGTTTCTATAAAAGGGAAGGCCCAGTAGTTCAAAGGGTTTGACATGTTACCAAAATGAAAGTAGAAGTGTGAGGAATCAGGAATTCATGATACAAGTTACTAGTACAACAATGCTTCTATTCTACGGCTTGCCGACTTAGGACCGTAGACAGGGTCTGAGAGTCACGACTCGCGACAGAGAGAGAGCAGAGTTGGGACTCGCCGACTTGGGTCTACAGACAGAGTTGCGACTTGCGAGTCACAAGGTCATTGGATGAGTGGATCTGGCAGAGTAGCAAGAGAGGAAGAGAAGGAGAAGTCGGAATCAGAGCTCAGAGCTCATAAGTCATGAATAGAGGCTGTGGAGGTAACAATGACGAGATTTAGATGAAGGAATGGTGTGGTGTGGCCATGTGGTTGTGGTGGTGACCATCACCATCTCATATTCACAAATCACAGTTCACAAAGTCACAGTTAGAGCTGGCATGGTTTGTCACTCCGTCACTCTCAGCCTCTCACCTCGTCGAGAGTCACCGAGGATGAAGGAACAAAATCAACAAATGGCCGAATGGGTTAGGGACTTAGGGTTCATAGGTTATGGACAAGCTTTCAAGTCTTCTTTTTAATTATAATGTAATCGGCCAACCCATTAAACCCAGAGATTAACCTGATCAATAGTTGGTTTTAACGCGTGCAACCTGTTTAGCCTAATTATTATCGGGTTTGAATTTCAACAACTAGAATCTGACATTTTAAACTGGTGAATACCGGCTCTATTAAAGACCATACCCCAGTAAACCAATAAACCATAATTCATGAGGCTTATTTTTACCTGACATAATTCATGAGGTTTAACTATTAAGATGTGATCTTTTTTTAATAATAATAAAAAAAAAAAAGAAACGGAAGTAAGAATACAATTAAATATTGTTAAGTGGAAGTTAATCAGGGTGATTAGTCAGGCATCTGGAGTAGGTAGTCAGGCATCTGGATTCAGGAACCTAATCCAGATGCCGACGAGGCTGATTAGATTGACGAAAGTCCAATCCCTGGAGCTTCAATTATTTATCTAAAAATTGCACGCTTTATTCTTCCTTTCTTGACGAAATTGAAATTATTTATGTGGGTGTCCCCTCATCTCCAACTTTATTTGTTTATTCATTTATTTCACCAGCACCCTCCAACCCTCCAACGACAACTTGGCTTCAAAAGGATCTTGTTTCGAGTATTATAATAGTCACAATTATTTTATCTCATACTCTCAGCCCCATCAAATTAGCTCATTTTCTCAGGGAAAAAAAAAAGGAAGCTCATTTTCTACCTTATGTCCTAAAATAAGGTCTGCAGTTAACTTCGTGCTTAGAGTGAATTTACAATTATTGTGCACTTTACCACTGAAGAAATTATTAGGGAAAAAGACATATTTATCCCAAATATTACATTCAGTGAAGCAATTTTCGATGTGTAAATTATTTGAATCATTAGATAGCTTTTTTCCCAGATTTCGTTAATTAAAATTTTACATTCAAACAACCTTAACCAGAAAAAAAAAAAGATTTAGTCATGTTTTGTCACATTTTACTCCTTTTAAAATTTTTGAGACAATATTTTGACCAAACTAAGGTTGTTAAAATTAAGAAATTAAAAATAAACTTTATATATTTAAGAAGTTAAATTAAGAGTCCGTTCTTAATTTTAAGGGTCAGGAATTAAATTGAGAGTTGTTGTAAACTTAGTTGATCAAACATATAATTTAACCTAATTTATATTAATCTGAATACTATCCTACTGCACCACTATTATTGTCTCTCCCTTTTGGTAAGTGTGAAAGGCCACATCAAATAATGGAGTTTTTTCAATGGAAAAGGCATCTTTGATTCAATTTGGATGAGTTAGGTTAAAATTGAAAGTCTAAAACGGTACCATTTTACTTTATTGTCACGTGCCCGATACTTTTGTTTTTAATACGCGAAGGACTAAAATATAAACAACTTTACAAATAAAATTTTTTAAATATTAAAATTTATGAAGTGTTAAATTAAATTAAATTAATTTTAATCTATTCTGAAAATGAAAACAAAAAAACTGAGGATAATGAGGGCGGCACTGGGCACCCCACTAAACAGTATTAAAATGGTACGGCGGTTTAATTTTTAATTTTTATTTTTTTTTTGCATAAAAGACTGGATACGATTAAAATAACAAGAGGCATTCACTATCCAAAAAAAAAAACAAGAAGCAAAAACCTCCAAAAAAACAAAAAACCAAGAAGCAAAAACCTAAACCAACGGCACAAAAAAATAAATTGCCATATCAGGCACCCACCGCCCCTATTAATGAGGATTGAGGAGATGGTGGGCCCTTTACTTTCCTCTTAGGCTCTTAGCTGTAGTCCACTCCTATCCACGTCACCTCTCCCCAATTAATCTTTATCTGTTCCCTTCAGCCATGTGATTAAAGTTTAATTTAGGCAGATTAAATTTTGAAGTTTTTTTGAAAAAATATTACCACCTATTCGTGGCTTATGATTTTCCCTCCCAACATAAGTTTTTAATAACAAATTGCTTCTATTTTCATGTTTTGTACAAAAATATTTTAAAAAATAAATTATATTTAGTAGAATGACAGAAAAATATCTTAGAAATTGTAAAATCCCAAATCATACTTATTATTACGAATTGATAAAGGGCGGTAAAAAAATTCAACAATTGATAAAAAATGACAAAACTTCATAAAAAATTCAGAACTTATTTTATGAGGAACATTTGATTAAGAATTTTGTAATTTCAAAGTTCTATTTTCTTTTGTCATTCTCCCTTATATTTAAAGCCTTCAAACTTAATTAAATTAAATTTGTCCTTAATTTGGTTTTAATTGCCTATTTTCAAGTCATAAATTTTGGTCGGTAAAGAGTAAAATTTTCCAGATTTTTATATTAAATTTTAGAAACTAATATTTTAAATTGAATGGAATTTGAGAAAACCTAAACCTTAACGGACTAAAGATTCTATTTGGATTTTACCCAGATAGAACGCGAGCCCCCACTCCCCACTGACCTTGGATGCCGTCCAGCCAAATCCACACCCTATACGTATAGCCGAAACATATCTTTCCTTTCCTCTTAATCAACGATACTGTTTTATTTTCTTTTCTTTTTTTCTTTGACAGAAAGTTGGAAGGTGGAAACACATTAAGGAAGCTCGATGTTGAAGAAGGAGAAGGAGAGAAAGATAAAGAAGGTCATGGCTTAAGGTGCAGCAAGGCGTGCCACAGTCTCTTTTGGTCTTACTAGCTCTTGGTGGTCAAAGATAAAAGAAGATAAGTTTTGTATCAACTTGTACAAATATATTTTCTAACCCCTAATCCAAACAATCGAAAAATGACACGTGAATAAATAAATAAATAAGTGAGATGTAAGAAAAGCTTGAAGTCTTGAACGGCCTATATGTCACTCTCCAACACAACAATTAAAAAAAATTAAAGCAATTAATTAATGACTGAATTCAGGCTAACAAAATAAATTAAAACTTCAATTAATATTGTGCGAGAGAGAGGTAGAGAGCAGGTCAAATTAATGGGTGGGCATGGCATGCATGCCCCTACCAGTGCCACGTCACCACAGTTTCATTCATCCCTAATTTTTCTTCAATTAATGACCACCCTATCACATGTCGGACGGAGTGGTATTATTTTATTAAGAAAAAATATTTTATTTCATTAATTTTCCTCTTCATATTTTGCGATCTCCAATTTGAAAACCGTGGATTCTCGCCTCGTTTCTCGATCCTTCCCACTTAAAACCGCGCCTTTGGTTTCACGATCACAACGCTCATTCCTACCCACCTTTCCTATCTCCTCCTTCGATCTCATCTCTTCCCCTATCCTATAAACCCTGCTGGTGTCTCCAGTTCCTTCCTCTCTTCTCCTATATGCACCATGAGAATCTTTAGCCCCTCCAAAGGCTTCTTCGCCATGTTGTGTATTCGTCGCACCCCTCTCTCCTGGAAGAGATTCATCCTTGTCGACCTGGGTATCTCCCATTTCTCCATGTTCCTTCCCTTAATCACCTCTTAATCTCTTCCTTCTCTTCTTCTCAAATTTCCAGTAGTAATTCCTATTACTACTCTGTTCTTCTTTCCCCACCGTCACCACCACCACCACCACCGTCTTCCTCCGTCTCTTCCCTTCCCGGCGACATGTCCAGAGTCAACGAACAAGCCCCGCCTCAGAACCAGAACGACCCGCCCAGGAGCATTCTGTTCAACAAGTACGAGATGGGGAGGCTACTAGGTCAGGGAAATTTCGCCAAGGTTTATTACGCCAGGAATCTCGTGACGAGCGAGGGCGTCGCGATTAAGGTGATCAAGAAAGAGAGGCTGAAGAAAGACAGGCTGCTTAGGCAGATCAAGCAGGAGGTCTCTGTGATGCGATTGGTCCGGCATCCTCACATCGTCGAGCTGAAGGAAGTTATGGCAACAAAGGGCAAGATCTTTCTGGTTATGGAGTATGTGAAAGGTGGAGAGTTGTTCTCCAAGGTTGAAAAAGGCAAGCTCAAAGATGATGTCGCCAGAAAATATTTCCAGCAACTGATTAGCGCCATCGATTTCTGTCACAGCCGTGGCGTCACTCACCGTGATCTCAAGCCTGAGAACCTGCTTTTGGACGAGAACGGTGATCTCAAGGTTTCCGATTTTGGATTGTCTGCGTTGCCGGAGAAGCGTCGATCCGACGGAATGCTCCTCACGCCGTGTGGAACGCCAGCTTATGTGGCGCCGGAGGTGCTGAAGAAGAAAGGGTATGATGGATCTAAAGCTGATCTTTGGTCATGTGGCGTGATTCTCTTTGCTCTGCTTTGTGGGTATCTGCCATTTCAGAGTGAGAATGTTATGAAGATGTACAAGAAAGCATTCAATGCTGAGTACGAATTCCCAGATTGGATTTCACCAGGGGCTAAGAATTTTATCTCTAGTCTTCTAGTGGCCGACCCAGAAAAGAGATACTCGATCCCAGATATCATGAAGGACCCATGGTTTCAGAAAGGATTCATGACACCAATCGCGTTTTCGATTAAGGAGGAACCAGGTTTTGAGTTCGATGAGGAGGAGAATGAAGCTAAAGATAAAGAAGAAGGAGAAGCAGTGATAAGATCAGAGAAACCATCTCGACCGTTTTACAATGCGTTTGAGATAATATCATCATTGTCAAATGGGTTTGATCTGAGGAACTTGTTCGAGACACGAAAGAGGTCGCCGTCGATGTTCCTGTCGAAGCTCTCAGCTGCGGCGGTTGTTGGGAAGCTGGACACGGTGGCGAAGAAGTTGAATTTTAAGATCACAGGGAGGAAGGATTTCAAGGTGAGGATGCAGGGGGAAACAGAGGGAAGGAAGGGGAAGCTGGCCATGACGGTGGAGGTGTTTGAGGTGGCGCCAGAGGTGGCGGTGGTGGAATTTTGTAAGTCGGCCGGCGATACGCTCGAGTACATAAAGTTCTGTGAGGACGAAGTGAGGCCTGCACTGAAAGACATAGTCTGGAGCTGGCAAGGAGATAGCACTAATTCTAAGTAATAAAAATTAAGTTGATAAATTTGTACTTTTGGGGGTGTCATTTGTCAGATTCGATTAGATTTTCCACCGTTAGTACTATATGAGATATTTCATATAAGATATTTGGAGTGTAAATAGTAAAAGCGTCTGCAAACAAGAAAGAAGTCTTATAGGGTTTGGAAAGGTAAACGTCTGCTTTTTCCGTTATTGTTCCGTGGTTGTGGAAGATGTATGAACTAGGGTTTGCTATTGGTTGTATCAAAGTGAATTCTCAAGGCTACGAACTTGAATTGCAAAATTCAATCAAGTGAGAACTTGGAAATCATATAACATGTTTGAAATTAAAGATTCATACATTAAACGATTCGAGATTTTCCCCTCTGCTTGGCTTGAGGAGAAAATGAGGGAGAGAGAAATGTGGGAAAGAAAATAAAATGGGTCCCATATCCCATTTTCACTCCAAGTTTTCTCTCCGCATGTAAAGAGATCTCGAGGGAAGAATCTTATTTTATTTTCATTGGTGCTCTTTTGACTGCTGAATAACTTATTTAGAGGTAATAAAATCTTATTTATAGAATACAAAGTAAGTATGTGAGATGAGTCTTTTTTATACTTTGTGCATAAGATCTTATTTACCCCAAATAAGTTGTAACAAACAAGCTACAAATCTCTCATCATCAGCTGGATTGAGCCAGTTCTTCACTAATGTTAGTAACGAGTTCAGATTCTTTCAGAATCACTCCCTCCTCTTTTTTCAGAATCCTCTCACATGTGTATCTGTTTTTTTAAATTAAAAAAAAGATGTTAAGATTAAAGCAAATTAATAGTTGAGATCAGCCTCTAAGAGATAAGGAGGGAAAAAGCCTAAGATGAAATCTGCTCTGTGTTAGTAACTCCACCACTGTTCAACCCATTTTTTCAGTACTGATCCGAGCCTAGCATAACTGGGATCTCTTACATGGAAAACTTGTACTCCCTCCCTCGGATCCTAAATATTTTTCTTTGGAGAAATTAACAATATACTCTCTTTAGTCTTAAATATAAGACATTTTTGTGACACGAAAATAGGTTTTATATGTCACAAAAATTGGTTTTATATTAGGACAGAAAGGAGTATTACTTAATCATATATGGTGTTGTATTGTAATCTTATATTTAAGATTGAAAGAAATATGTTTCTGGCTATTAGCCTATTTGGCAAAAAAAAAAAAAAGAGACTAGGGAAACTTGTATGTCACCAGACAATAAAGCTAGAAGCTGAAACAGTTTTTTTTTTTTTTTTAAATGAGAACTTTTATGGGAGTATAATATATGGTGGAGTGGAGTTAAAATAAATAAATAATGACTAAAATATAATCCTTTCGGCCTTAATTATAAGATTTAATTAATTTTTTTTGAGAAATTAAAGAAATAAAATAAATTACTTAATCATATTATATATTTATTTTATTATATTAGATATTAGTTTATGAGTTAAATAACGTAGTTTAAAAATAACAACAAATTTTAATGTTTTAAAATAATATAACTATTTTTATTAAAATTTTATAAAAAGATTAATTAAATTTTATAATTAAGATGGAAGTGGGTATTGAGGAGATGAAGGTTTCAACTCTTTAAGCTTATGAGAGGTCCATCAGTAGTCCAACACACACGGAATATTATTGTCTACAAATGAAGACTTTTGATCAGTGCGTGGTGCGTGAAATAAAAAGCAAATCGGGAGATTTTTTTTACCTAAGATATTATAATAGATTTTATATCTTATAAAAATATTGTTAGATTAGAAAAGAGAATGCTGGAATCATCGTTGATTGTAAATGTTGTAGATAAGATTTGGAAGCAGATGGAAAATACAACAGGTATAATATATGCATAACAAATGGCGACTTTTGCAGTCCTCATCTACCTCAGAAAAGAGATAAATAAGAAAGGACGTTTTTTTTTTGAAAAATAAAATAAAATTCAGTGGTTAAACTTGACTATATCAGACTCCTTGTTGGCATATATAGTTCCAAAATGGCAAAAAATCATGTTTTTGACCCCAAGTGACAATTTTCTTACTTTTGTCAAAAGCGCATCATACATGTGGGTTTCTAGTTGGGGGATAAGTTTTCTCGACAGAATCTTTCTATTCAAACCCTATTTGAATGGATGGTTGTTATAATAAATAAACTTATAATCATCGATCATGATGTTCTTCAAATAAAGCACTCTTTTTGCATTATCTCGTAAGTTTATAAACTTTTGTGAAATAACCACAATTCAATACTAAAACTTGAAATTAAGATGAATTATGAACTCAGAACCAAACATCCTTCTACATTATATAGTATCTCGTAAGTTGATAACCTACCTTAATACTATGACTATATTTAAGTTTTTCTAATAATTAGAATAAGATGGAGTAGGTACATACAAGCCATTAACTTTAGTGAAAGTGAGGGTTTTGATGGTTAAATTTGGAGGATATAACTACAAATATACCCACATCTAGAAATAATGAAGAAAAGGATGTGAATGAATTAGGAGAGGCCTATAATATATCCTGAGGTCTAATGGCTTGGCTCGCTCAAAGAACAAGAGGCTGTTGTAATAGTAAGCATGATTATATTCAACTTTAATTAGCAAGCTGAGGTGGACCAATGGGAGGCACAGGATTTCTATCTCCTCGTGACGAAGCAGTGTTTGGTTATGAGGATTTGTGAGGGATATATCGATGATTGTAACTTGTAAGTGGATAGGAGTGGGTGTTTGTATTATGAAAGAGCAAAGAGTACACATTGAAGAAATTAAAAGCAGACAATAATGAGCTGACTCAGCTCGGAGTCATCAAAGCCCCTCTTCTGGCCATAACCCTTTTCAACTGGCAACCCAACTTGCATCTCCTTGATGTTGACCAACACCAAATTCATTTATTTATTTATTTGTTCTCTCGCCCACCAAACTTATTCATCATTATTATCTTCTGTTTTCATTCATTGTTTTTAATTTTCTTCCGTGGATTCCGCCCACCTGATTTGTTGATACAAATCCTAATGACAACTAACTGTAATTATCTATATATATTAATTTCTGGCAACAACTGATTCGCATCAAATAATATCCTCTCAAGATCCTAAGCCTGTTTCTTTTCTTTTTTTTTAAATGGTCCTTATAGTTAGGACGGGCAAACACTAACGACATGAGGTTATAACGATGGGATCGAACCCGTGACCTCCTCCCACTTAGTAGATACCATTACTACTAGGCTACAAAGACTTGAGTAGCCTGTTTCTTTGCTTGCTTAATTTCTTATCTTCATCTGGATCGAAGAAAATATATATTATCTTCATTGAATAATAACTATTCTTATGTACTCTCTCTCTCACTCGCCCCTCAAAGAATTGGATAGCAATTTATCCTAAATTTGGTTGTTGATAGGTCAAATGCATTGTGTGATTCATGTAGCTAATCGTACGTACTTAGTAACATCAGGCTGCTTGTTCTTGCTACTGTGGTTGTTTATATACTCTTATCCCTCCATTTATTGTTATTAGCCAAGTTCCATATTCCAATCTATGAAGTGTTTCATGTGATATAGAATCACGTCCAAAACATTCAACAAGATCTCACAGTAATGTGATAACCCAAATTAAAATATTTAACCTAGAGCACAAAATATTAAGAATACTCTCCACATAAATAGTTGTCTTTATTCAACTCGTTGACAATAATATACATAAAGGCAATATTTAAAGAAAACTATTTTTTTCCTTTTGTTTGGTGAGATGTGTGGTAGGTTGTATGTGTAGGATTTTTTCGATTGGTTTTATTTGGCTTCGTGTGTGTACTTTGATTTTTTGGTGATTAATAAAATTGGCTCTTTTGGCCAAAAAAAAAAAAAGAAAGAAAAAAAGAAAACTAATTCTACTACAACTCTTGTAACATCCTAGAACTCTTTTTTTTTTTAAAAAAAAAATGGAGCTCATAGGCTCGGGCAGGCACTAACGGCCTGAAGTTACAACGACAAGATCGAACTCGTAACCTCCTCCCACTTGAGAGATACTATTACCACTAGGCTACAAAGCCTTTAATATCCTAGAACTCTTTTAGAAACCCTAATTAAACTCTAACGCGACTGAATTTGAAGGGAATAAAATTGAGAAGTTCTAAATTTATGTTTAGTATGTCATGTAAATTGGAAAAAAATGTAAGACTCAAATTCAAACAAAAAATGAGATAAAATGCATTTTTTTTTTTCAAATGCTGGAAAAGACTAGTGGATGGAGGATGAATGAGGGAGAGAGACAAGCTAACAGAGGGATGAGGTGAATTGGAATTTGGTCTAGCAATCCATGGCCCGCTTGTGATGATATTGGCATGAGTGATTATCATATCACTCAATAAATAAATAGGGTGAAAGTGTAAAAAGAGGAATAAAGAGTCAATAAATAAATAGGGTGAATGTGTAAAAATAGGAATAAAGAATTGTGTCACGATCAAAAAATAGTAATTACTATATCTTTTATTGGGTGAAAAATATTAATAAATATTTAAAAATTATCAAATTTAAAAATTTTATTAATTATACTTAACATCTGTTGAGTGGGGCCTACTTACTACCTAAGTTAAAAACACCAACATTATACCTAGTTAGCGAGAGTTTCTAAATTTGGGTCACTTTTAAATATTTATTACTATTTTTGTATCCAACAAAATGTAATTACTACTTTTGCTCCTAGTACAATGTTTTTTTTTAATATTTTTGAACCTTTACCCAAATAAATAAGATAATAGTAATTATCATCACTAAATACATATATAGCAATTGGGTTGATAGAGAGAACTTGATTTTTCTTAAGTAAACTATTCCTAATTAAATAAGACAATACTTATATTTAACTTGTTAAAAATACAACATTTGTCCCCAATAAGAGCTTGTTAGAGGTTGTATTTAATCTAAAATATCTCTCACACACACACTTTTCATCTCAATCTCTTTTATTTCCTATATTTATTTATTTATTTATTTTCATAAACTAATTAACTTAACTTATATATTGATATATCATGCAATATTACATAGCCATATTTTTAGAAAAATTATGTCACATTTGTTCAAATCAACCTATTTATTTCATTTGCTTTATATAACCTAAATTAATTAATTAGCTCTTATAAGTACTAAATATCTCATAGTTTTATAATAAAAAAACAAATGATGATCTATCTTACAAAATCAAGCGTGATGATTAAATGAAAAGTTATAGTGTTAATGAAAAACATCAAAAAATTGTTGGGTTAATATTGACTTGTGATGGGTAGCTGCCTATAGACCTTCATAATGTCTCCACACTGTGAGAATACGACAATAGCTATTTTGTAACAATATGGAAAAAAAATGAGGATTTGGTGGGTCCAATATCTAAACACCAATCTGAAAGACAACAGGGAGCTGCCTAATACAATTATTAAAAGCAAGTTACATATCTCAGCCCCAGAAAAGTGACATTTCTTTAACCACAAAATTATATATATATATATATAGCACTCAAATCCTACTGTTTCAAACATATAAGTCAATATAACAATAGCGTATGTAGGGGGCAACAAAAAACAAACAATAATAGAGTGAGTAATGTATAGGCCACCACATTAAATTAATCAAATAACTCGCATTTTCAAGCATAGATTGTTTAATAAGGCATGCAATACTCATGCATTCTATTTTTTATTAGCTTAAATGATGAAAACAAAGGGGGGAAAACAGAAAAATTGAAATTAACATGGTAATTATCGTGTAAAAGTGTATTACTATATTAATTTGTTTTTATGATAAAATTTTAAAATATATCAAAAATTTTGTAATATTCTTAAATATTAATTTATTTTTAAATTAAAAAATAATCCAAAAAATGATACATCTAAACAAATAATATATCTGAGTATGATGTGTGCGTAGCATTTCATAAAAAATTTTATATCAAGGAATGAAAATTATTTTTTTTACTAATATCCTATAAGAATGTGTCGTAAGATACACCTGTTTTCTACTGAACCCTTATAACTTAACTCACATATGACAGTACTTTTTTTATTAAACTTTATGTAATTATAATTTATATTTTGAAATCTTAGGAAAAATGGACATATTATTTTGAAGTAAGATGGTTCTTTAAGTTAAAAATTATCAACAAAATAGAGAAATTTAGAGAATATACTAGAAGAAACAAGGTAGATAAATAGGTTAATCATACAATTAAGAGAAAGAAAAGTGAACGGCTACCACATGGGAAGCTATTTCCTAAATCATTGCACTTTGTCCCTCAATAATGAACCCCATTGCCATCACCGCTTATTAATATTCAATTCACATCAATTATAACATCTACGGATCATATTTCCCCCTAAAAAAACTGATAAAAAATAGAAATCCGACCTAACAACCAATGTGTTGTGACTATTTGGTTGATAAGATAGAAAACTAATGTCTTGTTGTGAGGCTTGAATAAAATATGGGTTTAAATTAGCTCACGATCGAGTAATTATTGGATCATTCATTAGAATTATATCAAAATAATGTTCTGTTATTAGAATATAATATTCAAATATCATTTATACATTAATTAATTTCTGTGGCTGTATGTTACCTAAAATATTGTTGTTTTATTTCTAATGCGTGTCAAAAGAAGTCTCATTTGCTTATGCTAAAAGGAGCCCAAATGTGTGTGTATTAAGCAATGGACATGTGTTCGTAAAATGCTCAAGAGAATCAACAGAGCTTGAGTTTAGTGAAAGGGAACTGTTTCTCACAATATCGTGAACATCCCTGAAAAATATGTCTAAATTTGGTGTCTAATAATACCTTAAATAAGATTGTATTCAATAAAATGATATGTTGGTTTAATCATGGAGATAAGTCCTTTATCTACTGTGTGGTTAAATAACTCTCAGACTATGTTTAAGAAAATGGTATGAAGGAAAACTTATTGAAATGGTGAAAAAAATTGCTATTTTTGAAAATGTTCTCTATAATATACTTTTCCTACTATTTTTTTTTCAATTCAAACACACGGTTAAAGAAAGTGTCATCATGTATGACTTATATATACCAGTTTTTTTTTTTTTAATCCCTGGTTTTGCCGACAAAAACTTTCCAACATTCGCAACATTTTAAAAAACAAGAAAAACAAAGAGGATTGATATTTTCAGGAGAAAATAGAGAGTTGAACAAGAGGAAGGTGTGAGTAATGAATGAGGGAACTTGGAAATTATTGTGGTAAACTCTATTCAACTTCGTGTCTCTATGCCTTGTGAGGTGTTTGTAATTGCCTTCTTCATCCGTCACCCTCACTGCATTAATTATAACCCTATAAGTGCGCGCACGCATTTATTCAGAGTTTTGAAATAATCATAGTTTTTAAACTTGGACTGGATCAACTGGGTCAGTTTGGGAATCGGCAACCCGACCATGAAACCAGTCCAATTTGGTCATTAGACCAGTGACCCGGTGTCAACCCAGTCGGGTTGTAGGGTTGACCCTGTTTGCTCTTTTCTTTTTTCTTTTTCCTTTTAATTTATTAATTTTTATTTTTATGAAAAATTTAATTTTTTAAAAAATATATTTATTTATTTTATGTGGTAGATAGAAATATTAGTTAAAGTTAATAATAATTTTTGTCTTAATGATTAAAGAATTGTAGGTAGGAATATTTTGTTATTATCTATCTATTTTGA
>JBAGKO010000003.1:9034213-9055824 GCA_037177275.1 Acacia concinna | reverse complement strand
AAATAAATCATTTATTATATAAAAAAAATTATGTCTTAATTATAATTAAATCCTAATAAAAATTAGGATGTTACAGATTACATAACTTCCTTTGGACTTATACTCCCTTAAATATTCAAGGGAAAATGGCAATAGGGTCCTAAGGACAAAAACTAATGATAAATAAGTCCCACCAATTTAGATTCTCAGCAAAAAGTCCTAAGGGACTTTTTGGAAATTATGTTCACAAGTGAAAAGACCAGCATACCCCTATCCTTTTAGCACATACATGTCAAAGGAGAGAGAAATTTAAAATTAAAAAATCGCACGAGTACTGTTCACTCAGCATGAAAGATTTTAACAAATTATCAAGTAATTAGAACAACTTTGTGAGCACGTTTTAAAAACTTCTCATGCTAGGTATTATTCACTCCACCATAGAAATTTTAACAACTTATCAGGCGTGATGACAACTTCGTAAGCACATTTTAACAATTTCTTAGGCCGGGAACTGTTCACTCCGTCATGGAAATTTTAACAACTTATTAGGCCAAGATGACAACTTAATAAGCACATTTTGACAACTTGTAATGCATGTTATGGCAAATCCACCTGAACATGCATTACAAGTTGTCAAAATGTGCTCACAAAGTTGTCATCACGGCCTGATAAGTTGTTAAAATTTTCATAGCAGAGTGAACAGTACCCGCCCTGAAAAGTTGTCAAAACGTGCTTATTAAGTTGTCATCACGGCCTAATAAGTTGTTACAATTTTATGGCGGAGTGAATAGTACCCCGCCTCAGAAATTGTTAAAACGTGCTTACGGAGTTGTCATCACGGCCTGTGAAGTTGTTAAAATTTCATGGCGTGTGAATAGTACCCGCGTGTTTTTTTAATATTTTATTTTCTCTCTCCTATGCAGAAAAGTACAGGGGCGTCAAGGTAATTTGCCATATGAACTTAATATCCAAAAAGTCCTTAGGGACCTCTTGATAATGTACAAATATGGGAGGACTTTTTTATAAATATCTTTGATCCTTAGAATTTAGGTGCCATTTTCCCTTTTTTTTTTTTTAACCAAGGAGAGGAGATGGAATTGTTGTTGAGCGTAGAGCAACATGTCACAATTAAAAAAAAAGAAAAAATAGTCCCTTTAACCTTTATCATTAACGGTTTCCACCTCATCCAAGATGTGCAAGGAGAGCTTCACCACCTAGAAAGTGTAAATTTAATTTTTTTTAGAGGTGATTTTTACATTAAAAAATATTTTTAAAAGAAGAGATGGAGAGGGGGATAGATTTGGGAGTGGCTTCTCCCCTTTTCCTTTACAAATTGCTGCCATCCTTTTCTATAATACTATGCCGTTTTGGCGCAAAACACTAGTGACTTTTTTCCCCTTGAAAAACAACATCCTCAAAGTACTGAGTCTCTTAAAAATATGCTAAATTCTAAATACTGGGTGATATTAAAAAATATTTTACTTTTTTTTATATTAAATATAAGATTCAGTTAATTTTTTTTAGAGAAGTTAAGGAATATAAATAAATTATTTAATCATATTATATCTAGTGTATATTTATATTATAAATTAGTTTATAAGTTAGACAAAATAGTTTTAAAAAAAACAATAAATTTGGCCACTAGAGGCATGGTTTAAATTGTCCACCAAGGGCAATAAGCAAATTATCTTTGCAAATCTTAAAAACAATGAAATTAAAATACCTTAATTAGTTTTTTAGTATTCTTCAAAAAAGTCAACTATGACACATATTTAGAACCAGAAGTACTAACACAGAGGGTAGACCAATATTCTAGGACATTGCTTGGGTTGGGTAGTAGTGCAAAAAATACTTGAGGATCATGGATAGTTAGATATGATATGATTAAGTAATTTTTTAAACTATTTTGTATAACTTATAAATTAATTTAGGGAAAATCCCAAAAAACAAAGACAAAGGAAATAGGAAAATTCCAATTTATAGTAGAAAAATAGGAAAATCTCAAATCAGTCTTTTTGTACTTTTTTTGATGTAATTACAAAAATGTCACTAGATTGTTAACAATACGAGTATCATACTTCACAACAAGAGTATATCAATTAAAAACAACAGTACAAACAATTCACAATGTAAGTACCTAGTACCCAAAAGTGCAAAAAGTAACCGTAATTTTTTTCACAAAGAGAAAAAAATTTTGTAAAATTACATGTCAAAATGCGGATAGGTCCGGGAGTCCCAAAAATTCCCATAAATGACTTATTTTTCAATTTATGAAAATCAGTTATCTAATATTTATATTTTAATATTAAAATAAAGTAATACGCGTTAATTATTTTTAATTGATATTGGTTTAATTGTCATATTTAAAATCCAATATCACAGTGCTCTGTCTATGCCAAAAAAGAAATGCAACAAGGGTCCCTTTAGGGGAAAGGGACCCTTCCTTTACATTTCAAAGGGCCTGTAATATTGGATTTTAAATATGACAATTAAATCAATATCAACTAAAAATAATTAATGGGTACTTTATTTTAATATTAAAATATAAAACAGGTGGGGTTTTTGTTTACTAATATGCCGATACATATCTAATTTTTACTGTTAAACTTCTTCAGTAAAACAAACAACATTTACTAACCAGCTATATTCATTTTTTCATAGATTTTTTTAAAAAATATCAAAATCATCGTATAGAATCCATGAAACAATAAATTTAAATGGCGAAACTTGATTTAATTGACATGAGTGTTTATCTTTTCCCAATCTACGTATAATAGATTCGAATGCATTACTGTTTATCTTTTCCCAATCTACGCGTAATGTAATAGATGTGCAGCCCGTACTTTTGCGTGACGGAAAATTGCTAACATTGGCCTGATGTTAGCATTTTGGTCGAATAAAGAGTCTGAAAAATTACAATGATGATTGAAATTTTCCTACTTTTTAAAATATAGTCAGTCTGAGACACACACACATAAGTTGTTAGATTTGCCTTTCTAGCATCAATAATTTCACTTACAAAAAATTAAAAACATAATTCATAATTGAGATAATATCATCAAATTTGACAAAATTTGAAAAAGAAAAACCAAATCTCAAACAATTAAGATATAATAATTTAGTTTAAAAGATGTTGCAGTTTTTTCTTTTTAGGATTAAAAGGTACAAAGGTGAAACTGAAAGTACCAGATTTTAGGGTTTTGTGACATTACCTTATTTTTTGTTTAAAAAAAAAATTAGCCATGACTTGTATGAAAAATAGCATCCATGACACTCCCATCCATTGTTTCCAAAACTGTGAGTTGACTATATGATTCTAAAATTATGAATGTTAAAGAATTTAATTTCAATTATTTGAATTGAATGTGTTGAAACCAAAATTCATTTATACTCCCTCCATCTCTATATATTTTTAATAACGTTTTATTGAAGAACTTGACTATGTTAGTATGTTCCAGTCCATCACTGTTCTGTTTTACCTCTATATTATTCCATTTTTTGTGGCTTCTCGGCTTTTTCCATTTCGGATCAAAGAGCACAGAAAATAGATTTATAGGCTATTTATTTACTCTTCTTAAATTTAGATTTATACAAATTCAAATAAAACTCCTCATGTTAACCTAAAACTAAGCTAATGGAAGCAGACACTTAGTTGACAGCAAGCCTTTTGTCTTTGTGAGGGTCCACTGGACCAGAGGGATTGCGACTTGAGTGTCATAGAGAAGAATAGTATAAAGCCGGACATCCTCTGCTCAATTTTGCGACAACAAGAAGAGAGAGAGAGAGAGAGAGAGAGAGTCTTGTATTTGCACGAGCCTGGCGGTGGTCGCTGTCGCTTCTTTAAGTCCATCTTGACCACCTCATTGGTACGCAATTTTTTGCTTCTCTCATTATGATTCGATTTTCAACAATTTTCCTGTATTCCACATCCCTGTTTGGTTCCTGAGAAAATGTCAACGGTTCCCCACCTAAACTCTCAGTCTATATAACTTTAAATCTTCCATTTTTTTTCCATGTAGATGTAGATAACCCAGTTGAGCTCTGTTTTGCTTCTGGGTTCAAAACAAGATTACATTTTTATTGCGAATCTAGAAGTGGGGTATTTCAGATTGTAGTGGGATTTTTGTCTCAGCGGAGAGAAAATAAAGATAGTGGGGCTACTAGTTCTTGGGGTTTCATGATTCGTTTTCATTGGATCGCTTTTGAGTGATATTCGTTCGCTGAAGAGTATATTGTTTTTGTCAGTATTAGACTCAGAAAGGAACAAAGAGAACAACAGCGAAATATGGCTGTCACTGGTTCAACAGCTGAACAGCCGCAATTCATTATGAGCACTGGAAATCGAAGCTCTTCCAATGCTCCTCTTATCGAAAACCCAGAGACTGATCAAATTGTTGTCCCTGATGTGAGTCATCTATCAGTTTTGTTTTTTTTTATTCAATGAATTTTTTCAGAGTTATTACTTTTTAACTTTTCTTTCTGTCGGTTAGCTTGGCGTAGTGTATCTTTGATAGTAATGATGGGTAATTAGCTGCTTTAAGTCTTTCTTCTCTTTGTTCGCTTATAACTAATCTTTTCAGTTACAGTGAAGTTTCTTTATGAATCACAGTGTACTTCATGTCATTAGTTGATATGATGGAGTTAACAGTGTGAAGGGCATAAGTCAGCAGGCAAAATTGTCTCAAGCAATATACGTGTAACACTCTTTAAATAATGACAGAATCTGTAATTTGAGGTTTTATGTGAACAATCAACAAATAATCAGCCTTTTTGGCAGTTTCATAAAAAGAATTACAGACATAATAGTGAGTTGAAAAACAATATAAAGATGTCAATGATTCTTTCTTTTTGTTCTTGTTCCTGATGTTATATTTCATTTAGTTGTTGATGTCGATCCAAAGCGATTTGCCCAGTGATCATGATTTACTTATGCTTCTTTTCTGCAGCGAACAAGCTGGAAAAACTTATTTGCTTATATGGGCCCTGGGTTTCTTGTTTCTATTGCATATATAGACCCAGGAAACTGTAAGTGCTTTTTCTTTCTCTGTGTTTTTTCTTTTCTTCAAATGATTTCCTCGTATAATTAAAGGAAAATACACTTCTATGTTGCTTACTATGTTCTAATACTAAAACTGCAGTTGAAACGGATCTTCAGTCAGGGGCACAATATAAATATGAGGTATCTTTTGGCAGATTTTCTGTCAAGTAAATTTTGTCTTTAAATTATGTCAGAATGTTGAACTCATGTATCATGTACGTGTTTTTTCCTCAGTTACTTTGGATTATATTGGTGGCCTCTTGCGCTGCTCTTATAATTCAAACAATGGCAGCCAATTTAGGAGTTGTAACTGGTACTTGATTTTATAAAAAACTTTGCCCTTAACCGAACAAATATGATTTGTTCACGTGTTTGATGCTTTCTTTTTCTCCTATTATTTTAACTGTATTTGATGCTTGTAGGAAAACATTTAGCCGAACATTGTAGAACTGAGTATCCTCGGTCAACAAACTTCATCTTATGGGTTATTGCTGAAATTGCCATAGTGGCTTGTGACATTCCTGAAGGTACTTTAATCTTGTACAGCTGTTGAGGCTTAAGAATGCCCTAAATGAAACAATATTGATCTAAACATGTTCAGTAACCAATATAATGGATAATTTGCTCTCCTTTTTGTTGTTTTAGCTTTGAGCTGCCTATAACACACTCGAGTGGTAAAAATAGTACTGGATAATGGCAGTTGAACTGTGATCTTGTGAAACACAAATTATTATTTCCTCATTTCCTTTAGAACGTTTGTTTATATGATCTTGCTATATTATGCAGTGATCGGTACAGCATTTGCGTTGAACATGCTCTTCAACATACCTGTTTGGATTGGTGTTCTTTTAACAGGGTTCAGTACATTGATCCTCTTAGCATTACAGCAATATGGGGTAAGTTTTTTTTGTTTATTCCAGATCTCCCCCCATAACTGTTTGACTTTATAGAGAGAATTTTTGTATGACTAACGAGTCTAGGCTTGTTGCTGCATATTCTCATGATCATTTTTTTGTTGTGCTGTTTAACAGGTGCGGAAACTTGAGTTCTTGATTGCATTTCTGGTGCTTACAATTGCTGCGTGCTTTTTTGTTGAACTGGGGTATGCGAAGCCCGATGCTAAAGAGGTCTTGGAGGGTCTTTTTGTACCAAAACTCAAAGGGAGTGGTGCTACTGGTCTTGCGATTTCACTCCTTGGGGCAATGGTTATGCCGTATGTCCCTTGCCTCTTATGCAGCCACTCTGTTTATTTTCCTTCTTTACAATATAAAAATACATTCTGATGTCCATGTATGTTTTTGTAATTGTGTCAGGCACAATCTCTTCCTCCACTCAGCTCTGGTGCTCTCTAGAAAAATACCGCGATCAGTTCGTGGTATCAAAGTAGGCGTCTACTTTCTTATATGAATGCTTAATCTTATTTAAATTCCTAGCCTTAGTTAGAATGACGCCTTCTAGAAGTTTACTTACTCAGATCACTGATTTAGAGTTCATTGGATAATTATTGCATATATGCTTGCATCAGAATTGATGCTAGAATAATGTATTTTTAACTGTGATCCTTAATTCCTTATGTGACTCTGTTCATATTATTCCTGTTTGCACAAACCCCAATAATTAATATTTGATTATATGGATCTCTCTCTCCCCCTCTCTCTCTCTCACCTCAAGTTTTCAGAACTAGATTCTTCAGTGATATTCGAATTAATCTGTGCCATTGAAATATACTTTACAATAGGAATATATCTAATCACATGATGTCTTTTAATCTAAAAGATTGAAGCATATTGAAAGTTGAATTACTCTTTTGGGGTTAGCTTATTGGTTCGCTGCTAATATTTTAACTTAGCAAATATCACAATAAACTAGTATCTGATACCATTCTGTTTCCCTTTTTGGCTAAATTTTTGTTTTAACAGGAGGCTTGCAGATTTTACATGATAGAAAGTGCCTTTGCTCTTATGTTGGCTTTTCTCATAAATATTTCTGTGATCTCCGTGAGTGGCGCAGTTTGTAATTCTTCGACCTTGAATGCAGAAGACCAAGCGAGTTGTCAGGATTTGGACTTGAACAAAGCCTCCTTTCTACTAAAAGTATGTGCTGCACAGAGAAGCCTCTAGTGCTTCTGTCCGAATTATAGTTTGTTGCTGATAAAATCACAATTTTCCAGTCCTTAAACTTGATGCATAAATTTGGCCAAAAAATGAAAAAGACACCTTGATGCATAAAATGCTGTTGGTAGCTGTGCTGATTAGAGTATTTAATGATAATTGCTGATACGTCTTATACACAGAATGTATTGGGTAAATGGAGTTCAAAACTATTCGCAGTCGCTTTGCTTGCTTCAGGTCAAAGCTCAACTATAACAGGAACATATGCAGGGCAATATGTCATGCAGGTATACTGTTTATGAATATCAAATACTTTACAGTAAAAACTGGCTAAAGCATTGTCATATTGTGCCAACTCTTGTTTGATTAGCCCTGAATTTTTTTTTTGGTTTGGCTTTTAGGGATTTCTTGATTTACGACTGAAACCATGGATTCGGAATTTTTTGACTCGATGTTTAGCCATAGTCCCCAGTTTAATTGTTGCTGTCATCGGTGGCTCTGCTGGGGCGGGGAAGCTCATAATTATTGCATCAGTAAGTTATCCTTTTCATTAACTTCTCTGAAATAGTTTTCATTGACTTTTCACATAGAAATAAGTTAGTCTCTGCCATACTTCGTGCTAAAGCCTTATGTGTCTGATTTATCAGATGATCTTATCATTTGAGCTTCCTTTTGCTTTGATTCCTCTCCTCAAGTTCACTAGTAGCAAAACCAAGATGGGCGCTCATGTCAACTCTTTCGCGGTAATTTTACAGACAGTCCATCACACTTCTAAGTGTTTGGTCCATATAGGTTTGACTTCATTGTAACCTAGTCCTTAAATTTTGATTCAGTACAACTCAATTCCTATGGTTTTGATTTAATTGAAACTTAGTCTTTGAACTTTGACTCATTACAACTCAAACTCAATAGTTTTAACCATTTGAACCTTTTGTCCATAAGCTTCATAAAATATGTAATTTTATTCTCTAAAACATGGGGAGTAAAGTTTAAAATAGTTTAACTATAGAGATTAAGTTGCATCAAGTCAAAGTTTAAGGACTAAGCCGCAACCAAATCAAAATTAGAGGGATTAAAGTTTTAAAGTTTAGAAACTGATTTAGAACCGAGTCAAAACTATAAGGACAAAAAAATTAATTTTCCTTTTTTTCAAACTATGGTGATGACTATACGCATGAAATTAATAACTTAATCTTTATAGGCATGCTTCTATATCAGAGGACCAAAGTTGCTAGTAACTTGGCATCATGTTCTGATATATATCATAGCATTCACATTCATTTCTTGAATTGCAGCTATCAGTTGTGACATGGATCATCGGTTCACTGATAATGGCGATAAATATCTACTACTTAGTAACAGGCTTCGTCAAGTTACTTCTTCATAGTGACTTAAAAATTGTTGGTAAAGTGTTTGTGGGGATGTTAGGGTTTTCAGGCATAGTGGTATATTTGGCAGGGATTGCTTATCTGGTGTTCCGCAAGAACAAGAAGGCAACACATCTTCTGTCACTAACAACATCTTGTGAAAATAGGCAAACGGAAAATGAACAAGACAATGCATCAATGTATTGCCTCCCAAGAGAAGACATAGTTAGCATGCAATTGCCTCAGAGAAATAACTTAACTGATCTCTGACTTTTAGAACGTTTCTACTGATTTAGATTTCTGAAGTAGGATTTAGTTTGGGGGGTTCACTAGTTTGAGATTATAGTGTTTAAGTAAAGGCTAGATGTATCACTTGACTTGGTTTTGCTAAGCTTTTTGATATTTTTCTTTTTTCTTTTTGTCAAGCACTTCACATCTTTCAATCCTTCTTGTGGTCTCTTTTCCCAAGAGTGGTGTTTGTAGCAGCTCAATGTTAGTCAAAAATAGAAAAAAAAAATTGGTTTTTTAATTAACTTTTTAAAAGTGAAAAAGTAAATATGATAGAATAATTATTATTATGGAGACATTAAATTTTGTGGGAATTAATACATCCTCTTGTCATTGTGCTTATGAAACGAGGCCTAAAGTTTTAAACATTCCTCTCTTCTACAAAAAATAATGAAGGATAACAATACTACCTACATTGAGCCTTATAAGGTGGGATCAACTATATGAATTGTATAATGTCATTGTGTTCTATGAATAACTAATCTTTTGATAAATTGTAGACTAATAAATTTTGCTCAATAATTTCATTGAATGTTTTTTTAGTCTCTTTCAGCTTTTGTAAAAGAATTTCCTACAATTTGATTCACCTTTTACACTTTCGCATCCAATGGCCTTTATATATATATATATATAAAAAAATATATATTATATTTAAAAACAATTAAAGAGTGAAAAATACAAGTTTAATAGGAGAATCTTATGGTGAGAATTGACCCTTTAAAAGGATAAGTTATTATTGTGGGAAACTTAAAAAGGGCAATAAAGAAGAACTTGAACCAATACAAAGAAACTTGGCAATTCATCATAGAGGTTCTTTTAGGGGCTGTTTGGTATAAGGGGAGGGAAATTAAAAATTTTAAGTGTTAAATTTAAAAAAATTGAAGAAGTGGGGTTATAAAATTTTAACAAAGAGAAAATATAATATAAAAAGATATGAAAAAATAATTTAAAACTTTTAACCCCACTTCTTTAATTTTTTAAATCAAACTTATAAAAATTTTGTCTCCCTTTCCTTCCTTTCTAAATCCTTCATGCCAAATAAACCCTTACTATCTCTTTAGTAGAACTATATTTTTCTTAGGACTCAAATTCTGATCATGTTTATATTGGATAACAAGGTGGCCATTTTTTATTGGACCACAAAACAGACCTTAAAAAGTCTTTTGCTTGAGGCAGGTATTATTAGGAATTTACATTTATGATCTTTTTTGGTAGATCTTTGATGTATGTACAAACGTTTGCACACATTTCTTTTCAATGCATTTTGACTTTTATCAGGAAAAACAAAAGATAACGAAAGAAATAAGTAATGCAAAGAATCCTCTTATAAAGTAGAGATAGTGGAGATAATGAGATGGAAAAGGAAGAAGCAGTGTGAAAGAAAAGATGCCATTTCCATTGTTAGAGAAAAGAGAGGTGAGTATGTTGCCACTTGGGACCGAAAGCAACCAACTAAAATTATTTTAGAAAAAAATTCAAAGATTTTAAATGACAATGAATCATTCGTAAGCTTTTGTTTTTATTTTTAAATTTCTAAAAGATATATTTAATGAATTATCATACTGTTTATAGTTGAATCGATGATTTTGATGTTTTAGGTTTTTATCTTTTCAATCCGTTGGTTTCAAAAGAGAGACATATTATTCAAACGCAGAACGTGAAAATGTGGGTACTTTTATGATGTGTCCATGCATGATGGAGTTCTACAAGAAATAAGGATCAAACTAGATAGGTAAGAAAAATCAAAAGATAAAACATAAGGTCATGAATTATAGTCTTAAAAGACAAAATAGATTAAACAGACTTGGAAATGAATAGAGCAAGCATATTGTTGGATGTGCGGTTAGTTTTGATGATGGCAAATATATATACCTCATATTATTAAGAGCAAAAAGTTTGCATAATGTATTTATTGTCTTATATTGACTAACCAGTATGTTAAATGTAAAATATCATGTAGACTAGTCAAAAAAATAATATCAAGTTAAGGTTTGGAAAATAATCAAGAGAAGAATGAAAAGATCAAAGATAAGGAAAAGTCTTGAAATGAAGAAAGTTCTTCTTAGACTAAATTGTGGAGAATAATCACAAAAAAAAAAAAGAGAAGAGATTGAATAAACAAGAATTTGATAGATCTAATGAGTAAACAAAGTTCCAAGCTTTTATATATAGTATTGGAGGCATCTATGATCAAATGGTTGTTGGAACAGCTCAAATTGTAGCTAAAATGACCATATGGGAAGGTAAACCTCAAGGTTAGTATGAAACCTCGAGGTTAAGGAGAGTTTTCGGATGTTCTATTTTCAGTCAGCAAAACTGGGGTTCAGTATTTTGGTTATATCTCTTCAACCAGACATCCGATTCAGCTTATTGTTGTTTCATATAAAACTAGACTTAAAATGCGACACATGAACATCAAGATCATGATGAAATAAGTTCAAATGAGATATCAATGCTTCTCCAAATTTGGCGCTTAATTTACTTCAGATAATCCAGACAAGGTTTAATGTTTAAGTCATATCTCTCTAACCACAACTCTATTAAGATAATTTTTTTTTGTATGAAACTAGACTCAATGAATCCAAGATCATCTAAAACGAAGATGATATTAGGCCACTATGCAATTTCAAAAATGACGTTGTGGCTTACGCATGTTTCAGAACAGTCTATATTCTTCAGTTCATATCTTTTAGAATACAATGAATTTGAAGTTGATTCTTTTTTCATTAGAAAGAGGACTCAAAGAGCTTTCTAAAGATATATAATTTTTTTATATTTGGAGTTAGAATGGTAAGATGAATCAAGATATAAAACTAACATGTTTTAAAATAGAAAGGAGTATAAAATTTGAATTGCATCTAAAGAATGGTAACATGAATTAAAGTCTTAAAAGACAGAACAGATTAAACAGACTTGGAAATGAATAGGGCAGGCATGTGTGTGTGTGAGAGAGAGACATATAGAATGCAATTGCCCCAGATAAGTAACTTAGCTGATCTCTTACTTAAAATTTTCTTCAAAGGTAGATTTATGAATTAAGGAATAAAATTGCTCTAGAAGTTTTTATTAAAGGGTAATTGTTTTCTGGAAGTTTTTTAAGGGGTTATTTTACCATCGGCCGTTATCTCCGTTAATTTTGATTGTTAGCTAATTAAATATGCTAAGCTAATAGTTCACATATCGTCTAATTTATTTTTGTTAAAGGGAAAATTGACTATAAAAGTCCATTTGTCATCTAATTCATTTTTTAAAAAGTTATATTTAAACTTTCAAAGAAAATTTTCACCTTAACAAAAATAAGGTGGACAACATATGGATTGTCAGTTTAACATATTTGGTTAATTAACGGTTAAAATTAACGGATATAACGGCCAAAGGCAAAATTTCCCTTAATTAAAAACTTTTAGGGCAATTTTGCCTCTTAACCTAGATTTATTAAGTTGGACTTAGTTTAGAGATAAAGTTCACTAGAGTAAGAATATAGTAATTAAAGCCTTGTTTGATTTTATTATTTGTTTTTCGTTCTTTAAAACAATTTTATAAAGCAGTTTTTTTTTTAAAAAAAAAGCTTTGAAAATAAACAAAAAAAAGTTTGGGTAGTTGTTTTAAAAAAATTCTGTTTTTGAAGTGATGTGGTGGCACTATCGTTAGTGGTAATGTAGCGGGGTTCGTTACTGATAACGTAAAGTCGATAATATATAAGTAGAAGCCTCAAAAAATGGGGGAAAAAACAAAACAAAAAAAAGGAAGAATGATATATAAATACCATTTGAATTTTAAAATCTCAAATCAGTCTTATTGTTTATAAAAATAATAAAATTAACTAAACTTATATTGTAATTAACAATTCAAGTTTTTAAAAATCACAGTTTTAGGATTTTGAAATTGAAATGGTATTTATATGTTATTCTCTAAAAAAAACTAAAAATGTTTTTGTTTTTTAGTGTTTAAAAACAACTCTTTTTTTGTTTTTAAAAACAATTGGATGAAAATAATCTTTTAAATAATAAGTTTTTGTTTTGTTTTTTAAAACAAAAAAACTGGTTTTACAAACCAGGGCTATACCAAACCTTTTGATATTTTTTTTCTTATTTTTTAAGTAATGCACAATGTGAAAAATTGGGTACGTGACAACACGATGTCAAAGATAGGAAAACAAATTTTGGATTTTTTTATTATTTTCAATAGTAAAAATATAAATGTTATGGAATGATGGTCCTTCTCTAGTGATATTATAAGGTATAAATAACTGAATTACATTGATAAAAAAGCTCGTCAGTATTTTTTTTCCTAAATATGCCTTTAATTATGGAAGGTGAGGGAAACGAGTGGGGAAATGAATTAGAAAGAATAGTGAGAAAAATAAATGAGACATACACGCATATTACATATATAAAATTAACTGGTGGTAAAAAAGAAAAAAAGTGAGTTAATTTTTACCTCATTTATTAAATAATACTTAGCATAAGACATTTATGTTAGACTAAGGAAGTTAGTTAAATTAGATAATATGACATTTATTTTTTAAAACACTCTAGTTATTTCTCTTAATTCTCTCATTCTCTCTACTTAGCATAAGACATTTATGTTAGACTAAGGAAGTTAGTAAAATATGGACAAATATGAAACTACATATTATATTTAGGGTCAAAATTAACTCTATAAATATGTTTTATATTAAGAATCGAAACAGTATAACTTAAAAAAAAAGTAGACATGATATTATTTTGGCAATAGGGATGGATTTAACTTCCCTCCTCTACTCTTACCATCCACTTAGTCTTCACTACTCATTTTCACTGTTAGATTAAAATTTAAGCTGTCTAAATTTTATGTTTTATAAAAATACGAATAATATACTGAATTATTAATAATTAATTAATTAAATCAATTCAAACAGCTAAAATTTGGTCATGATAATTTAAAACTGTATAAAACATATTAAAAATAATTTTATAAAAATAAATACGGACTGCGCTAATTTTAATTTAATAGTGAAGGGGATGGTAAGGGTAGGGAAGGGAAGTCAAGTTGGCGTATGATAGCTGATAGCAGTGTGAAAGAAAATATGCCACTCCCTCCAAAGAGAGGGTGACCATGAAGCCATTTGGGACCAAAAGCAAACAAATAAATTTATTTAAAGAAAAAAGTTCAAAGATTTAAATTGACTATAAATCAATTTGATTTTTTTTTAATTTCTGAAAGAAATATTTAATCAATCATCAAATTTTAAGATTCAAACGTTTTTCTTTTTATCATTTTCTAATTTTAAATGCACGAGAGTTTGTCACATGGCCAACCATTAATCAAGTATGAGACAAAAAAGATTTACATTTTTTATGGGGAAAAAAGCGAAAATGAGATTCCATGCAAAAGAAATTTGAAAATCTTAATTCTTGATGTGGATAAGAGACAATACACACGACTCAATGTTTTATACAGAGAAAACATTTGCAATAATTTAGTTTAAAATCAAATGTTTTCCACGGACTATTCATCTTAATTATGCATTTAGCAGCACATACTTTATTTTTTATATATATATTGTAGTATGAAAATATTGAAACATATAATCACCCTATGGTCTATATATGTAACATTTAGTTACAACACGTTCTTTTGTGATTAGTATGGGATTTAATTAGGAAGTTGATCTCAATCCTAAATATAATATATATTTTTTTATATTTATTATCATTTTTTTATCTCTATTGATGTTCTCTAAACAATAATCAAGGACATAAAATAAATATTGATGGAATTAAAGAAGATGAATAGAGTAATTAAAAAACATGTTATATTAACTAATTTTCTTAATCTAATAAAATTTTGGATTGAAGGAAGTGATGTTTTAAAAGTAATTACTTGGAGGGCATTGCTAATTATTTTAAAACTGAGTTGATGTTTGCAACTACCTTACGAGCAATTATAAAGACAAACATGATCTCAAATAGTCATTGACATTTAAGGGTTCGTTTGGTTTCAATTATAAAACTTAAATTTACGCAAATTGAGATAAAATTTATCTTACATATTTATCTTAAAATACCGAAAAACTATTCTTAAAAATTAATTCAAACTAACATTTAAGCTATAGTAATTTAAGAACCACATTGTTCGTACTTAAATTGATGATTTGGACGTTTTCAGTCCTTATCTTGCACGATCCATTGGTTTCTTCCTCCTCCCTTGAAGAGAAATATATTTGAACACAACGTGAAAAAAGTCAACACGTTGATGCGTCCCACGTTGGAGTCCTACAAGAAATGCCGATTAAACTAGACTGGGTTACGTGCAAACTATTTTGTGAACAATTGACCTTGTAGCCTTGTAGGTTTTATAGATAAGACAATCAAAAGGGATAACAAATATATATGTATATATATATATATATATGTGGTAAGGCAGAAGAGAGTTTACTATACTTCGTCCAAGACTATTCCATAAGTGACATATATGAGGGTGGACATCTTAACTGGAAACCTTATTAAAATAACTTACATGGATTGTTTCACTTATATATCATTTCTTCTTCTTTTAAATAAAGGCGCTGATACAGCCTAAAGTTACAAGTGATATTAAACTCGTGACCTTCTATTTATAAGGGAGCCCTCATGTCACTAAGTTATAAGAGGTTTAAAACTAATTTCATAGAGGGCAATTTTGTCCTTTTACAAAAACCTTAATTTTATAATAATTGTTAGCAACTTAATATGGATTAGGACATTTTAGAAGACCATTTTTTTTTAGTATTTTGAAAGTTATATATCTTATAATACAACTTATTTGAAAGTGATTATTATAAGTTATTTTAGAACTCAGTAGATGATTGCAAGTCAATTGCAGTTTTCCCCCCGAAAGATACTCATTACCCCTATAGCCGTACGTTGACCAAGTAATTCATATTACTCCCTTATGTCTTAATTATAATAGCCTATTGATTTTTTTGGAGAATTTTAAAAAAATTCTAAAAGAGCTAATTATATTATTTAATCATATTATATATTGTGTTTTATTTCATTATATATTAATTCATAAGTCAAATAATATAATTTGAAGAACGACAAATTTTAAAGTAATATAATTAATTTTTTAAAATTTTTTTAAGATTCTCTAAAAAAGTCAACGTGCCCTTATAATTAGAATCGGAGAGAATAATATTGTTCATAGGTGAATTGATTTTCACGTTTCTATCTTCAACTTAGCTGTGAACTAAGTTCCCCACAAGAAACTAAATTGGGTTACGTGCAAAACTTAACGGTGATCGAACAATCGAATCTATATAGGTCTTACATCAACTAGTTAAAAGATAACATCTAAGGTGATTTATAAGTCAAAGTTAACAAGAGAAAACTCTGACATAAACAAACGTTAAAATGAGCAAGGAAAACAAATATATTGATATTACCACGAATTTACCACATTAGAAGGAATAGCCTGATACAACAAATATGCAACACGTTCACAATTCTATCTTACAAACATGATGATCAACAGCTTCAAATATATATGGAACCAGATTGTTAAAAATTGCTTCTCTTCATCTTTAATGATAATAATACCCATATAGCTAGAGCCTGCTTCTAATTCATCTTTAATAGTGGTGGTGGTGGTGGTGTGCTGGGGATGATGATGATAGTTGGTAGTAACTAATGAAAGTTGTCTAGGATTTAATCTGAACAGACTCTTCTGCTTGCTTGGTGGGAAGAGGAAGATGGCCTTTGTCCTGAAGGCTCTTAACGGTGTCGTATAGACACTGATCCACCGGCGTAAACTCTAATCCTAAATCCTTCAGCTTCTTGTTTGAGAATGTGTAGGGTTTTGCTCTTGGATTCTTCTCATCCGAACATCTGTAATTAGAGCCATAAATATATATTTAGTTAAATATTCAACCCTGTCAAAGTGAAATGTATTCTTAATTTTGAATAAATACCAAGTTTTATGATCAGAGAATGCATCCAAATCCACCAAGTTTAGTCAAGAAGAAAAGCATAAGCATGATGTAATGTTTCTTAGAAAATAACCAAAGCCTAATTCCAACGCAATTAGAGTCCAAATTGCAGTAATATTAATGAAGAAGCCCGCCAGCCCTTAAAATACTTCAAATTGATTAGTCTGACAAGGACGTTGGGTTAGGTAAGGACTAATTGGCTCCATTCTTTTTGTAATAAAATATAGTTCACAGGCTTTGTTTTGTTTTGGTCTGAAATTTAATCCTGTATCACATAAGAAAGTTGGTACACCAATTTAATGAACCACAATTTCTACGTAATATCCGTCTCCACATATTTTTTTTTAAAAAAACGTTTTCAAATTTCAAAAGTCAAGACCAAAACCAAGAAAGAAAACGAAAGGGGGAAAAATAAAAAAAATAAAAGTAATTTACGGTAGGCCTGGCTATCACTGTTACAACATGAAAATGGATACTCTCATTGTTATGAGACATGATCTAATAGTTGGGATAAACTATAAAAAAACAGAGAGAAAGACAATGAAATAGTTGGGATAAACTATAAAAAAACAGAGAGAAAGACAATGAAAGAAACTTCCCGTTGCAACATAGGTACTCTCTCACCTAATAATTAATGACATGAAAGCCAGATGATGGCGCGTGCCTAGCTATATATATATATATCAAGTGGTGTGTCATTTTCCAACAACCCCATATGGGATATCTACCCAATATCCTAATGTTAGAGAGAAGAAAATTAATTAATTCCTATGAAATGGAACTAATAATTTTCAAGTATTCCCAAGAGTTCCTGCTTCCTAGTCATTAGGAGCAAAAACTGAGTGATTCTGTAACACAAGATAATGTTTGAGATAAGATATTGACTTACTTGGCGGGAGTTGGGTATTCTGGGAAGTGCTTGGCGAGGATCTGGACGAGGTCTCCGCGGTGGAGCGAGCTCTCGGAGCATAAATAACGGCCAGAGGCAGAGGGAGTCTCGTAGACAAGAACATGGGCTAATGCCACATCCTTAACATGAACATAAGCCTGAGTGGCATTTGCATAGGTCTTAGCAGAGCCAGTGAGATACTTGAGGATGTGAATTGTGCTTGCATTTATGGTGGATTGAAGCAATGGTCCCAGCACCAGAACCGGGTTCACAACCACCAAATCCACCCCTCTTGCTTTTGCCTCATCCCATGCTGCCTGCTCTGCCACTGCCTTCCCATAGCAATACCAGTTCTGCAAAAATCCATCCCTCATTGTAAGTTCCCCCACAAATTAACCACAAACTCTATCCAATCTTAACACAATCAAGGCCAATGACTTCTTAAAAAGGGCAAGGGCGACTTAGTGCAACCTTATCATCCTCTGGTTTCAAAGTGGAGACAAGGGAATTTATGATTGAGACGAGGAGGGGGTAGGTGGGCATAAGTATACCTTAGTGTTCTTGCAAAATTCCAGATTGCTCCAGCAAGATTCATCGACAATCTCATCAATGTTCCTACTGGGGTCCATATAGACAGCTCCAATGGATGACGTGAACACAACTCTTCTTACTTGTGCCTCTGCAGCTGCTACGATCACATTCTTCGTTCCATTCACTGCCGGCTCCACCATCTCTTCCTGTCATCATTTTCAATATCTTCGTTAATTTAAGCCTTCATTCTCGCATTAAATGCAGCAAGTTACTTTCGCTGGTTCAATCATATATATAGTTCATTCAGACATATACTATAGATCTAACAGTAGCACAGCACCATTTGTTTTTGGCAATGTGCATCTTAAATGTATGGAGGAGAACTTCTCTCCTTCGTGGTGGGGCCCACCAGGCACCCAAAGTTAATGGAACGGATGATGAAACTACGGATGACTATTAATAATTTCAATTTTCAATGCACGCTTCTTCTTTTTTTTCAACCCTTTTCTGTTCTTTCTCATCCACTTTCTGGCTACCCAAACGGCGAAACCGTGAGCGAGAGAGAAAATTGTGATGAATTAAAAGGAGTAAAGACCAGGTTTAGAGAGAGAGAGAGAGAGAGTACTCACGGGGTTGTCTGTGACGGGAGATGCCGTATGAATGACGCCATCACAGCCATTAACAACAGCTTTCACAGAATCAAGATCAAGGAGATCAACCTTATGAAGAGTTAGCCTCTCTTGAGCTCCATCCAGCTCTTTCAAGTGTGCGTTCTTAGAATCATCTGATCATCACCAGGTTTTTCAAGAAATCAGTCTCCAGTAAACAACGTTCATCATGAATTTTTGATGCCATTAAAAAAATCGGAAGGATCAATATATATATATATATATATAAACCTGGATTTCTGACGGTGCCTCTAACAGTGTAGCCTCTCTCTAGGAGAAGCTTGACAATCCAAGAGGCGATGAAGCCGCCGGCACCTGTGACGCAGATGGTCTGGCCGGAACCTGATGAGGTGGCGGTGGCGGTAGCGGCGGCAGGCATGGTGGCTAGGGTCGAGATTATGTGTTGAACAGGGACAAATTGGGAACCGTAGGATAAGCAAAAGAGAGGAAATGTCTCTGTGCCGAGAGGGGGTTGGTGAGGAGAGGAGAGAGGAGAGAGAAGAGAGTGGAGAAGGCGGTTGGTCTCAGGTCTCAGGTCTCACTTAACGATAGAAAGGGGGATGAAATCAAAGGCCTTTTATAACCCAAAAGTGCCTACCAGAATTACCAACCTCATTACAAAATCAAATACGCGTATTACTCTTTTCCTTTTCCCCCATTTTTATTATTATTATTATTATTACCCCTCATGTCAGTTTTTTTTATGAACTTAATAGTTGAATTTTGCAGTTTAAAAAAATAGTTAAATTTATTTACTAAAATATCGCACTTACATAGAATTCGTGCAAACATAAAGTGAAATCATTCTTGCTAATATCGATTTCTGTTTTTATCCTGTAATATTGCACTTTTTTTATATATTTATGGTTTAATTATAAGATTTTATTGAGTCTTTTGTAGGAATTAATGATATTAGTTAAATTAGTTAATTATTATAATATGATTTAATATTTTTAAATGACCCTTCGGTCATAATAAACATAAATAGACAAACAAGTATTAATAGAGGTAGTGTAAAAAAATTGGTTAAAGATTATAAATAAGGTGAATATAGGTCTCATATTTAAAGTCAAATCAAATTTTTAAATAGATTTTATAATTAGTACATAAAAGAATATTTATTTATTATAAGTGCTATACAAATAACCTCCTTATCATACTTATTAGTCGTGTCTAGTATATTTAACCGAAACAAAAGAAAAACTTAGAATCTTATTAGGTATATTATAAATTTTAATAATTTTTTAAACTTTGTTCCTATTTAACGTAGACTCTTTTCAAAAAAGTAGTAGTTTAGTGGCTAATAAATGAATGAAAAAATTGTATATTAACATAAATAAATTTAATAATAATAATAATAATAATAATATATACACACACATAACAAATCTTATCTCTCATACTTTAGCTGCGACTTGTATAAGTGAATTTATGGAAGGCCATCAAAATTAAATAACAAAATTATAAGTCATTGAGAAATGATAGATTTTATTGATATATATATCAGCACATGAACTCTATATCCTCCTATTCTCTAGGCATATTTATAAATTTAAAAGAAAATATTTTTAGTTATATTTATAAGTCACAAAAAAAAATTATATTAATATACAGTTTTGCACTTCATTTGTTATTTTATTTATGTTTATTTTCTTTATAATTATATACTTTAAATAAAGATAAAATTTTAAAAAATTAAATTTTAGGATATAGCTAATAAGATTACAGAAGTCCTTCTTGACTATAAAGTTGAAATCTTTTTTAGTAGGAGCGAGTTCAATATAAGTGCAACATTATAGTAAATACTTCCACCATTTAGCATTTAAGTGATTTTATTTATTGTTTATATTATAATATTAGAAAAGCCTCATTTGATCTTAATGGAGTAATTTAAGTTTTTTAAATTCACCCACACACTAATAATTATAAATTATGATAGAGACTATAATATAGATTTTTTAAAAAATTATTTAAATTAAGTAAAAAAATGTTTCATTTTCAAACAAAGTTAATAATTTAAACCTTCCCTTCTTAGTTCATGATTAGAGGGCCTTGTGATAAGAACGGGATGGAGTATTGAAAATTCACATTATAATACGTATAATAATTATAATATGTATAATAAAGCTTGAATATTATGTTTAAATTAAAATAAATCATTATTTGTAGAGGGAAAAAAACATACCGTGTCTTAAGTATAAAAAAAAAGATATGAAGGCAAAAAAAATTAGATATAAAAATTTAATATTTATCCATCTAACTTCCATATTAATAAATCTAATTACATCTTTTGAAAGCCATTGATCCTACTAAATGATATTCGATAATTTTTACCAAAAGTGGCTTTTTTATCAAAATAATACAAACAGTAAAAAAATTACTAACATGCTACACATTTAAAAAAAATTATGAAGATGCTATACCAAAAATCATTGATATGGTGAGCGATTTTGAAAAATCGTAGATCACGTGGGTGAGTTACGTTGGAATGGGGTTGGGAGACGGGAAATCGTAGAGAACTCGCATAGGAGGTGTGCGATTTCAGTGAACTCGCGTACTTGGTGTGCGAGTTTAGATGAATATATTCCTCCCCCAGCCTTTTTCCCACGCGTTTGTAGCTTTGTTTTCTTTTGGATTGTAGTTGCCGACACTGACAATCCCCTCTTTTCCATTTTTTTCCATGCGTGAAGACAACATGTTGTGCCTTTCTTGTCCTTTGCTTCAGCACTCGTGAATGCACAGTGATAGAAGAAAAATTGTGTATATATAGTATGCGTGCCTTGCCTCAT